>JAOXYL010000045.1:6774056-6789305 GCA_028564955.1 Terapon puta
CTAGTCGAAGCATCACTGTCATGCAAAGTGAAAAAGGCGATTATGACATGAGAATAGGAAAAAGACAGAAAACTAAAGATTAAGTAAAATTCAAAATAATAATGTTGTGAGCATATTTCATATTAATAAACTGATTTTTTTTTTACCCCAATTATTTATTTATGTCCTATCAACTTATATATCTGGGGAACATGGTCACTGAACTGGAAACCACGCACCATGTTGTTCATTAAGCTATCTGAAAATACCCACATTACAGCATCTTTTCCATCCCCTTCGGTTACAAAACTAATTTGTTTTGTCTGTGTGACGATTACAATATAAAGCTCAGTGTACTCAGAAAGTCCTGCGTTTCATGTCCTCAGCAATCTGGAAAAACCGAGCCTATTTCTCAATACAGGGCACGAGCGCACGGTACCAAAAACCCCACGGTGTCCTTGTGAAAGTATACGCTAAAGGTAAGGCGCGCTGACAGCCATTAAGTGCAGGGAAAATACAAAACATAAAAAAGTCCTGCCAACTCTTTCAAAAAATAATGGAGCTATCAGCTGTAATGACATGGCCTCTGCAGCGGGAGACTCTGGGAATATTCAATCTGAAGGCTGTAAAAGAGCATTGTCAACCCTGTTAACAGCCGACCCCTAAAAGCAATGTCTGGTTACATGTTAGGACTTAACCGGTGGAAGCACTTCCTCTGTGCACTCCATCTACCCCAAGGAGATTGAGTGTGAAGATAATGCACCAAGAAAGATGTCATAGTCACAGCTTAGGCCTCCCCTCCCATACCAATGTAGTCGTACTCTGGAGGCATCAACAAGGTGTAGGGACAAGAAAGTGATAAATCTAATACAGGCTGACTGAAAGCTCACGGAGTCGGATGCTGTTAAGGGATTTTTTTTTTCTCTTCGTCTTTTTTTTTTTTTTTTTACATCGTTTGAGTAAGTGGTTCACTGAGACTCAAACAAAAAAACAGATTTCTATATTTTCCGTCTATTCCACCTTGAGCATGATAAAATGAAGCGCTGGAAACTGTACCCGCCGTCAATGATTATTGACGTCATTAAAATTGCACCAAAGGCTCCTAAAAACGTGGCGCCCGTTCACGTTCCCCCACCCCCGCGACCTTGTGCGACGGCGGAGAGCAAAATATCATAAGTATGGATTGTAATATATTTCTGACAGGGTTATTTCATGCGGTCACACGGGGGAATGGAGATGTCAGCGCGCTGTTGTCAAGATGTGATGTAAACAGATATTTTACATGCCTGTCAGACCGGGGCTAACGTCAGGGAGCGGTTGCCTCAGGTTCACATCCGTTATATTACATCCCCAACAAATATATCAGCATTTTAAAGAACACCTAGAAATTAATATTGCACCATAAAATACATTACTGTGGGAAAATAAATACAGTCAGTTGCAGGTTTTAAGGGGAAATGTTGAGTCATAAATTATGTGGATAATACTCCTCTATTGCTTTGCATTAGACAAAGCTGGGTGCAGGATATTTGCTGGGGTATGGGCGCCCTCGCATTAGCAATCAGGGCTATGTACTTTAAGGCTGACAGTAATGAATGACTTGCTCTTTATGGACAGCAGGGCACCGAGATAAGTGATGTGTTTCCCTGCAAATTATTCTGTTTTAAGATGTGCACTTTCACATCACCGTGGCACCTCTCCACCATCTCCCGCTGATTAACAACGACCGTCAGTAACAACAAACACGTCTTTAAAACCAGAGGTAATTATTAGTTTTAAGGGTTTTTTTGGGGCGTGAATTTTTTTTTTTTTGGCAGCGAATCTTTAATAAGATTTTTGCACCTTTATTCAGTCTGCTTGTTAAAATAAGTGTGTTAGACTTCAAGACCTAAAGCATTTATTGTGTTCACATAGCAATTTACACAAGATGATCTTTGGCAATGAAGTTCTTAAGTCTAAAAATAAACATGGATTTAAATGCTTTTAAAACAATGGCCGCATCACTTGCATATTAAACAACAAAATGCCCTCTACAATGTCACAACGACTGATCTAATGCCCCCATCAGCAGAATGGCATCATTTATCTGTGCCTTCCCAAACTGTGACAAATCGCTGCTGGAAAATGAAAGTTTCCAGACGTCACAACATTGCGCTTATAGTTTGGTTAGGTTGAAGTCCCGTGTGAAAGCAGCGGATCAAGCTGTAAAGATAACACCAGCACTTACATAACATTATCGCCTCTCTATAGCTAAAGTGTTAGCAGACAGTTTCCTATTTACACATCCAAAGTTAGCATTTATTCTCAGCTTCTGTCTCCGCCTCAGCGCAGGAGGAAACACGGAGGTAGCTGTGGAGCGGTTAAACACAGGCCGCAGGATTTTTCTCTGATTTTCTCTGAAGGGTAAGATCTTCATGCCATCGCTGGAGGGGCAGAAGCACGGCGGCCACCAGCAGCTCTTCGCGGCTCATCGGGATTCGCGGGCAGGCTGAAAAATTTGCCTCACTGGTGGGAGCTCAGCGTTTGACCTGGGAGGCTGCGCGAAGCTCCGCCCACGAGGGCATCGCTGCGGCCGGCATGAAAGGCGGCTGCCTTCCACCCCGCTGTGGTTGAGAAGAAGATATCAGACAGAGCAGGCCAAGTCAGAGGAAGAACATCAAACATCAGGCCACTCTGATCCCGATCCATATTTTTCACTTCATAGTGGAAGGAACTAAATGTCACACTTTTATTTGACCCTGTGCGATGACGTGAAGAATAAAGGTGATCTCGAACTTGAACGTTTGAACCTGATGAACGTTAATCGCATATTTTTTCTCCTCTTTGCACAGTTGGTGACACAGTTGGATTTTGAGCCTTTTTTCCTGAAAATGGCCGTCTGCTGTTGCCTGCGATGTTCCTGTGGTGATGAGAGCATCTAACCAAAATTTGTGGGCCAGAAAGCCAAAACAATGAGCTGAAAGATGCCAAATGTCTCTGCAGAGCTGTGAGGAGGTGCAGAGTTGGTTGGTCATTCTGTGGGTTTGTCACTAAGAGCGACACACATTACACATGGCAATTTAATCCATGTTTAATTCAAGATGTGATTCCAAACATGAAATCGGACACAAACCTGTTACACATGTGATGTTTTTATGCATCATCAACGTGAAGTCAGAAATGTTGGTCTTTTTGTAGCTTCAAACATTTGAAGTGAAAAAATCTGAAGTATAACATATATCAGTTCAATTATCTCAAACGAGTGAAAGCTATAAAGCTTTTACAGCCAAACAGTAACCATAACAACACCCTCCACACCTTCACCACCTCAACACTACACTTAAGAGCCACTTTTAGTGCACACCCCACTGCGCTGGTTCCAGCCTTGGAGTCACACAGGGGAATATGCAGCCTCCTGCCAGATACACCCCGGAGGTCATGAATATGAAAATTGAGTCCACCTTCACATTTTATTATGTGGACTCAGACCTAAATGCGGATCATTTTGCACTTTAATTTAAAAAAAAAAATGCACCTACAACCCCAAAGCTGCAACATGTCATATTCTCAGATATTAGCTGCCATTGTGAAACTGAAATCTGAATGTTACTTAGTGCTGAAAAAGATTTTTTAATATAAATAAACAACCAATGAAATCAAATGAATGTTACAAATATATATATATTGATATATATATATATCCTTCAGTGGATGCTTAGATACATTTTTCTTTTAAGCCTTTTATTTCCACTCATCTTTGCACATTTTTTATCACGTTATGAGGGACAATAAAGTTTCCTGAATGTGAACCCACACAGTTTTGTCACTCACAGAGCTCGGCTGAATTTTAACGCATCATCAAAAGAAACCGCGCCACCCGGGCGCACGGAGGGAGCCAAGAAATTATTTTAATGTGTCGCATTTAACATTCAGCGCGTCCATTGTGCATGGATAGGGCTCGGCTCAGTGAGGTGTGCTGCCATGTTTCCTCTAAGCCGTCGGTGTCCAGTCCTGTGCCCTGGAAGATATGCGGGTTTAAATTTCAGCCAAATTCAACACTAGCTGATTTGTTCCTCTCTGTCTGGTTGAAGGCATGCTGATTAGTAAAATTAGTGGGTGAGGTTTGATTGGATTGAAAACCTGCACACTCCACCGCTGGCAGGGCACATTTGTGTGAATCGTGTCCTGCAGCGCCAGATTGCACAGCAGACCTCCCATCAGCCAGACGGTGTGTCCAGGAATGTTGTGACATTATACCCATGTCCATCATCCTCAAAAAAAGGAACAGATGCAGCACAAAATATGTAGACTGGTCAGAAATGAACCCGGCAACTGTTGCAAAAACAAAGAAGACTCTGTATCAGAAATTCATTTTAAGCTCAATAAAAATGTTGCACATTGAATCTGGACTTTCACTTAAAATACGACCGAATTAAAGGTGCCTCACTGTACAGAACTCACTCTGTTTGAATTGCAGGCTGAATAATTTAATGCTATTTGGACTGAAAACTTTTTTTTTTCCCACACAGAAATAATCTCAGCTGTAATAGCCTTCAAGGACCGACAGTACTTTAAATGAGATGTTATCTGCGTCCTCGTTGGCTCAACAGAGCAGCTTTTCAGTCGGCCTGCTTGAATCCCCTCCATTTTTAGTGAGTTAAGACACCTGTGCTTTGTGAAAAAAAATTGCTCTAAGTGAGAAGAAAGTACTTCATCCTTAAATTTGTGACCATTTCATAAAATTGTCTCAGATTAATCAAAATAATAATTTTTCATAAACTATTGATTAGTTTGTATCAGTCTTGACTGATGTGAAACTATTAACTCGTAGCACATTAGCATCGGGACGTGTTTCTTTGTAGACACAATTATGTATTGGACTCCCTTCTCTCCACGACAAGCTTTGGCATTTTTACGCCTCCCTATCAAGCTTTTATCTTGAACCACCGGTTCAGGATTACACAGCTATTGAGTGTTATAGTGCAGCCCATGCAGCGTACAACAATGTGTAAATCAGGCACATGATTAAAGGTTAACTCATATGTCATGTGGGCACTAAATAACGTTCACAGTCAAAGGAAGAACTACTCTTCCAGTTATGAATTACACAGATGGAAGTATTTACTGCGGGGTCAATGGCACATATGATAATTGAATGAATCAAGGTAAAGACCACTAAGCCTTGGTACCTTATCTTTTTCATATTTTTCATACACTTTGGACGAGGGCACTCAGTTAAATAGACTGACTTAAAGACTTCTTCTGAAACACATTATTCAAGACTCAAGAAGAATATTGTGTTAACAAGAGGCAATATTAAATGCTTTCTTGGCTTTACACAAGGACATCATCAGACAGTGATCACACAGTGGACTGATAGAAAAGGCCTTTGTCAGAGCATTTAATAAACAGTTTGCATTTCTAATTGCCGGATATCGTTTTTAACGCCAAAATAAAAATCATGTCTTATTAATTGTGGCTTTTCATTTTGGTTCGGGTCATTTGAATGAATTTTTTCCCCTCTTTTTCTTCTTCTGCTGTGATGATAAGAGTCAAAGATAATGAGAAACTTGACGCGTAGCTCTGCCCAGATCCTTGGAGTTATGATTTCAATTGCTATGCACAACTTGATTTTCAAGGTCTGGAGTCTTTCTTGAATGAATGCTCGGAATCTGGCTCTGGGGGTTAACAAGGAGGCTCCATATACTGTTTAACAATTCAGCCCATGCTCGCCCCACGTGACGGTGCATGCAATAGGGCCTGCACTTGTTTATATCTCTGGATAAAGCATCCCACTGGCCGCAAATTAAGCATTCAGGCTCGGCAGCCTTGTTGTGCTCCAGTATGACGTGTTTGGAGTACTAAATCTGACTCTGCGCCCTAGGTACACCGCAATCTTGTTTGGGGGGGCTTCATAAGTTCTAAGGCTGTCATATCCTTTGAAATGACTTCAATGCACACGATTCGCTCTTGATATAGAAATAAATTCATCCTTTTCTGTAAATGGAAAGTCTTTGCGGGGTTTATTGCTCAGAAGTGATTACAAATTAGAGGCACAGGTTTTTCACACAATAAAATAAGATAAGAAAATGTAACAAGAAACACCCCTTTTTTTTCTAGATTGTGAATAGATTAATCAGACGTGACTTTTTTTTGTTAAAATGTTTTAGTATAAAAAGCCACAAAGCAAACTTTTTCATTTTTAGTTAAGACGAAATAATTGTTTTTGTGCAGTTCAATGTTGAAACCTTCTATCAGAGGATGAAAGTAAATTTTAAAAATGTATTGTTTGTCTCATCTTTAGATGCTTTCGCTGCACTGACACTGCCTGACATTTGCGATCCCGCCTAACCCCACCTCCAGCACTAATCCTGTCCGAGATAAAACGTAACCCCCGAAACACTGCAGAGGCTCACCTGAAAATGAGTAAAAATTAACTGTGGCCGAGATGCATTCAAAGAATAAGCACCCATTCATGCTCTGCCTCAGAATTCAGCTCGCGGGGGCAGAAATGTCAGCGGAGGAATGAAGATCAATGAAATGAAAAGATCCTCTCAAATAAATTCCTGCCATATTGCGCGCCATTCTCAACTTTGCCATCAATCAAAAGCTGCATTTAGCATCTTTTGAGACATTTTTCAGATCATATCAGCATCCCATATTATCTTTAACAATGTCTTCTTCACCTATGCTTTTTTTTTTTTTTGGAAAGATCATATTCAAGGTGCGTGAACCTGGACCTATCGGCATCTGCATCGACCCCTGCGGCAGACGCTATTCTCAGTGTTTTGAATCCGGTTTGCTTTATGTTGCAGTGCATTGTGGCCTTGAATTAGATAAAATAGCCCTCCACATGGTATGTCAGAGAGATGTCGGAAAGAGTTCTTATTAGAGCAATTAATAGATATAATCTTGCACTGACGACAGGGAAAAAGCCGGATCACACACTTTAGAGACAATTCCTCTGACAACATATTACATGCATAATTAAGCGCAAGATCCTAAGTTAAGCGCTGAGAGGTGAGTCTCTGAGGATGACACGCACAAGAAGAAGACGCATGTCCTTATTTCATATTTTTAGCACTTAGCTCCTGCTTCCGATGTGCTCGGCGCTGCAGGGTGACACGGATGGAGGCAGCCCGTAGTGCGAGCTGCTTTCCCTTTTTATTATGGCTCCTTTCTTCAATTAAGCTCCCTACATTTTACACAGATCAATACGGAGGAGTCTATAAAAATGTCAATACCTGAAGCATGGACCGCAGCTCCGGAGAAGCTGAAGATAATACAGCATCCCCCATGTGTGTTTGGCTAACAAGTTTCCCCCCTTTGAACTTAATACAGGCTTCCTTTGTGAAATACCAAAGCATTGATTAATCCATCTGTACTGATCTGAATTTTCTCGGAGTTGTGTTGCATCCCTTTGAAATATTCAAAGCAGAGCTCTTGGAATAACTATTATATGGACTCCTGCTCTCCTAGGGGCAAGCACTGAAAGAGTCTGCATACAAATGAAGTGTCAGCAAAGCAAAGGGAGCGCAGAGTGATTGAAACCACACTTGCATAATCATGCTTTCGGATAAAAAATAGCAAGTCATTCATTACAGAGCAGTTGGAGACAGAATTGATTACTTAATTAAGGGCTGCACATGTGTGTGCATGCATGCGTGACGGAAATATGTGAACTCATGTATGTCATGTGGAAGGGTTAAATGTATGTGAATATATATATTTAAATTTTTCCGATAAACTAGAAGGCTTAAATATTCCTGCATGAAAATCCTTTCTCTAATTTACAAAATACACAATCTGAATCAGAAAATAGAGCATTATCACAAAGCTGCAAACACATATTATCTTGAAATCTCATGAAAAGCTAACTTTCGTTTGTATAAAGGACAGTGACAGTGGCGTCCATGCAGGTATCATGTTCCAAAAAAAGGGACTACTGAGTAATTCAACAAGACTTTAAGAATGTGATCAAATGTAATAAAAAGGCCGCACACCAAAAAGCATCTTGGTGCGCATAATCGTGGGTCGACACATGCCAACTTGTTGCACGCGCTGCTGTCAGATTTCTCTGTGTTGAAGCGCATCAACTGTCCAGAAAAGCAGCGTTTTTTTTCCCACATCCTCTCCCTGGACCAGTAACTCCTGGCTACTGAGCCTCGACCTCCTCCTCCTCTCTGTGCGAGGCATCCAACGCGTGCTACGGGCAACTGTGGACGTGCATTAGATAACGTGATGCTCTGCAGTGCAGCCGCCCTTTGTTTCGCTCTCCCTTTGTGGTTAAAATCCATCACTGCCTCTGCTTCTAATTGGTATAATCAGACATTATTGTGTTGCAAGTTATACACAACAACAAGCAGTGTTTACGTTCATAAAACAATATCATATCAGGTGACGCGTGCTGGTGGAATTTAATAATTATGCTAATATGTCTGTAGCTTGTCTATAAATTAATTATATATGGAAAATATATTAATTTTAAACGTATGGGTACATATTTAATGAGCAAATAAATCTTTCCTTCTCAGTATCCTACTGCTGTCACACTAGGAATCAACCCAAATTAATTGAAACACACAGGATTAAGGGCGTTGTGCTTATATTACAAAGCATTATGCAACGGTGTAGGAAGAAGAAAAAAAGGACAAAGATGTTTACCCTGCTGGATCTGTGCTGGGTAGGAAACATGCGAGGAGACATGCGCCTTAATCCTAAAGGCTTAGAACATTTTCTTACATAGCCCACACTTACTTACACACTCACTATTAAAGAGCATCCAGGCTTATGGCTTTATTGAGCTGTGTCAGACATGTGTATGTGGTGTATTAGGTTTGTCAGTTGGACTGTTATATACTTTTTTTTCCTATGTCCATTACATGTTAAATCCTCTTAGAAAATACCATCAGACACATTGACTATTTTCTTGTGGTTACATTCTAGGTAGAGAATTTCAGAGACATCTATGGAAAAAACAAAAACAAAAGTGGTTTGCTTTCTTGGCTTATTTCTTTTTTCAAGTTAAATGGCTTTAAGAGCCCCTCTGCACAGGCAAGCAACCTAAAATACTCAACAAATAACTGATGTTTATCCTTCCACTTCCTGTTATGGTCTTGTTCTTTCTCTCTCTGAGAGACGATGCTGAGGGTCAGAGGCACCTCACCGGTGCGCCCCACATTGGCTCAAAGCAACAATTCACGCACCTAGCTGGATCATGTGTAGCCCTCAGGGCGAAGCTAGCCGGACCTCGACAGACCACAGGCAAGCCCCGCTATGACACCCCAGGCGTCCACATCCACAGCTGCTTTATTCTCCAATTTTGCTTTAAAATATGCAGCAGTTCTAAACTCTGGGCTGTTATCAGCATGGTTGGCTGTCTCCACGCAGAAATGCAGGGGTGTGTTTGACTTTTCTTAAGAGATTCAGCAACAGGGGTAAGCGTCTCAGCTGGCCCCACAGTGTTATCTCTGGCACACTGCCAGCGTGATACAGTGCTCTGCACTCGGCTGGTTTCATCACATTAGAGGCCGACACACTCGTGGCACGATAGGGGAAATTAGTGGTTACAGCCAGCCACTGACTGTCTCACAGGAGACTACACTCGTGTTAGCACTGGGCACAATGCTGCGTGACTTTTGCTGAACTTCAGCTACCTTCACTATGAATTGTACCACTGAACTCTGATCAGTTTATTCCTTTCAGTAAACACATCCAACGAACCAGGTGGGAACATTTGTGCATGCTGACCTTGCTGACGTGTCTCACCACATATTGATGTCATGCCTCTGAATACCTCCACACAAGAACTACACTGGGTTTCACACTCAAGTAAATAAAAGAGTTTGACACCGCTGAACAAATACAGTTCACTTGCTATGAAATGTGGTTACACAAGTTCTCACTGTACCCTGTTAATCAAACATTGGGACCAATGACACTCTGTTGCTAGTCTACTTGAATTCATATAAAGCTTAACAGATTGAGATTTACTATTGGTTTTAGTCCACCATGAACTGCACACATTAAATATGCGTTGTGTTAGTAACTGACTGACCTCCAATATAGAGAAAAATTATTATTTGTAAAATCAGTTGCAATAAATTATTCAAACCTGGCAAAAAACCCAATATATGCCTTGTGAAAGGAAGCAAAATATATATTTTGGCAACATAATGTGAATTTTCTAATTAGATTAAGAATATGTATGGACATGCAAAGGTCGTATATCAACACAACCAAATAGATAAAATATACTGAGTAATGACTGAGGAGATTATTTTTGATTATTGTGTCTAAATGTAAACATACTTTTGGAGCATTTTTGTATCAGATTTTAATTGTTGCTACTCTGACGATAAGTTAACACAGAGGGTTATAAGTGGATGTGATTATTATATTGATAATATAAAACTATAATCCAAAGGATTCTAATTAAAATCCTTAATTAGGTTTTTTAATGAAGTCTCAGTTGACAAAGAGCAAATAATGAGTCTGTGTACTGCACCACCTTAAGAGGCTCAAGGGGCAGCTCCGGTTGCAGTATGAAATGCTAATGAACAGACTCATTCAAAGCCATGAGAGAAAGAATGAGAAAAAAAGGGGAATGTTTGAGTACTTTTAAGAACAGACAGCTGAAAACCAATGCTGAAAATGTAACTGTACACTATCCACTGCCTCCACTACATATGTTTCTATCAAGGAACATACAAAGATGCATGTAGGACTTTATCATCATGAACCCTGCGGCACAGGTCACAGTCAATCATATCTGGGGCGTGCCAGACATACCTTTAGTAATTCTGTGGCCTGGCTCACCTGTGGTGCACTTCAATACAGGTTGGGACCCAAAAGAATAACTTATATATATCATAGCTGGGTGTATTATAGGCTGGGACAACATGATGCAGCATCAAAACAGAGCCCATGAATCTGTCTCAACAAAATGTAATATGAGATAAAAGCTGCCAGGAGTAAAAAATCTGCATCAGATCAGCATAAAAGTGCCTGGAGATGTACAGGTAGTTTGCAACCTCACTCTTACTGCTGGACTCCAGAGGGCCTATCACGAGTTGGTTTTGGATGTTAATTTAGTGAGGTCAGTGAACAGAGCTTATTGAAGGACGTGAAATCATATTTCCCCTTCAGTTTTTTGAAGGCGAGGCAGTCCCTTAATAACAGTATTTACCGATTGATTTGGCTTTCGGATGCATTGTGTTTTACCAGAACATCCAGGTCTCTCTAAAGTTCAGCGCTACACCGCGGAGAATTTCTCATTCTCTTAAAACCGATTCCATTCAGATTGAAAAACACAGTTGTTAAATATCAACTGTCATGGAAAATGAATAAAAAAACTAAACAAATAAAACAAATTCTTCTGTTTGTCACAGCAGTATTTGCAGCAGTAGTAGGTACTGACAGGGGCATGAGCAGGTTTTTATACAAACTGAGGTCTGAGCTTGGAGAGGGCGGTTCAGGGACATGTCCCCACTGACAAAAATGCAGATCTGCACTAAAATCTGGAAATCCTGAAGAGGCTTAAACAACCCAAAAAATGAACGCTGACAACATTTAATTAAAGTCAGACTACAGACACATTGTTGTCTTTCGCTCTCTGTATTCACCACCTGACCTTTTCTCCGGCACTCCTCTCTCGTCTCTCCATGCACAGTGTATTAAAAATAATTTAGTGATATTATATACCTCTTCTTTATTTCAGCTTTCAGCTCGAGTTTGCATCATTTTGAATTTGAATTAAGGAAATGTGCCTCAAACAGTACGTAGTCTAAGCAAAATGTGTATTGTACAATAATGTATAATCATAATTACACTATATAATTATACTCTTGGAGTTTGTGTTGTTAAATTGAGCCTATAGGTTCCTCCAAATTACCACGGAACATGTACCATATATCTCTGTAATCACATTGCTTGAATTGAATGAGGTCAGAGTTTGTTTCCATTGAACGACACAGAGAAATAATGCTTATCTTGTCCTATCTAGGCACCGTGGACAGTATCTGTTCTTCCTCTCTCATCTCTTTTTCTCTCTTCTCTTTTACTTTTTCTCTCAGTTTCCTCATCTCCTCCCTTCCCAAAGCTGAGGTTTGATTGATGGTATCTGTACACGGTGAAAAAAGTAAACACAGGGTTAAGTCATAAAATGTCACCAGGCTTGCAAATGATCGTTTCCTCCTATTACTTACAGTGTTCATGACAGTTTGTTTACAGTCGACAGGTGTCTGCAGGCTACGTGGAGGTGCTGTGGGGGTCATTATGTACAGTGGGATGGGCTTGCAAGTCTTACAGGAAACTAGATGGCCTTAATAATGTCTTTACCTCTGCCATTATAACAGGCTTTCCTTGAGCAGCTGCTGGCTGAAGGGAGGTGGTCGCCTTTGGATATTCTAAGATGAGGTTGTCTGCTCTGATGATGTAACTGCAGCTAACTAAAGTGCACTCTGATGCCTCGATTTACAGTTCACCTACTGTATGAATCCTCCCGAATGGTCTTGATCTGATCTTGAGTGAGTCTAAAAATATATTAATTATCACGTCATCTCGAGTCCACAAAGCTCGTTCTCTCAAGCCAACAAGATAAATGTGCCCATTTTCATGAGAAAAGAAGAGTTGTTATGTTGAGATAATGTGATAATTAACTTGTGACCTCAAGATTTCAAGAATTTATCAGCAACCATTGGTAATGGAATTCTCAAATCTTAGGCTCCCTGAACAATGCTAACAAAATATTAACAAGCAGAAAAACAAAATAAAATGATGAAATAAAATGAAAAATCTACAATTGATATAACAAGTAATATACAGCTAAACTGAGATATACTATGAAACATACAATAGAACAGAGATCCAGAGATAATGGCACTAAAAGAAATTGCAAGCATAGTTCTCATATTTGAACCATAAGATAATCTTGCAAAGAACAACAAACTGATTTGAAAGAAAAGCACTCAGTCTACCATCGGACGGACAGAATAAAAATTAGATGGCCATCTAGTTAATTCACTCAAATGAAACTAACTGTCATAATGGATAGCCACTTTTAATGCAATATGGCTGCACAAAAGCTTTCATAAGATGATACCTGGGGATGAATTGAACAACAAGCAGTCCACTGGTGAAGCCCTCTTTCTGGCCTCTATCTGGCTTCACCTGCATTCAGCTGCCTGAGAGCCACCATGTTGAGAAATGATTTGAAAAGACCATCCACGTCACCACTCACACGCAAGACACTGAGCACATGAGCAAGTCACTTATTCTGGTGTTGCACCGTTTCTTTGCTGCACTAAAAGTTATTTTTAGGCAGTTATTTAACGACTTTCACCATATACACCTCGGAGAAAATAGCAAGGTCTGAACCTCTGTGACCTCAGTGGTAAGGTGGCTGTGAATGCTGACGCCATGAACTCACAGTTGTATGGTGCAATTTATTTAATGATCCAATTTTCATTTTTACTCACCCCCATAAATGTAATCTAAACTATCAAATCTGACACTCCCCTTAAACAGCTGTATTCTACCACAACCCCTCGATTTGTTCTCATTGTATTGTAGTCATTACTCTCTCACTGACACCGACACATCTGAAATGAGAAACTGAGAAGTGCATTTTACTTGACGGAGGAGGAATTCTCCTCTTTGATTTTCCTGAGCGAGAAGATGACAAACACATTTTGCACATCAGCTGATCTTCATACGAAAGGTGCATCGTAAATAACATTTGACTCGAATTGACGTTCCTACATTGTGAATGCATCCAAATATGTCGCAGAAAATAACCTGAAGTCCCTGTATGGTTGCAGAACTGTCGGGGCAGACTAGCTCACCGCTGTAGTGAATTTAATACAGTTTGTAGTAGGATTTGTGAGCAGTCTGAGTCTGAGTATTAAGACCATTGGCGAGGTGGATCACGATCATGAGGCTGCTTAGTGAATCTCAAAATGCTGAAGACATGCGCGTGAAGGCCTTGGGATGAAAAACATATGAAAGCGATCTTAACTAAATCATACATGAATGCTCAGAAGACAGGGCTATGTCTGAAATCGCTCCCTCGCTGTTTATCATTTCTTTCTGATCGTCCCATTTCTAGGTTAAAACCTGCGTAATGAAAAATGCAGTGTCCACAATGCGCCTTTTTTTTTTTCCACGAGCCCCAAAATCCAACGTCCCGCCTCTGTTCCTGAGATGACAGATGTGTAAACCGCAGATGTGCGACGCCACACCTGTCAGCAGCAACACAAAACAATAATAATTAACACAGTAGGTGTCTGGGATCTCAACTTCTGCTCACTGTACCCTATTGAGAATTTACCCGTGTCGACATCTGGGCTGCTAACTACGGAGGCTTTTTCATGGTGACAGTTCGCTGGGTGAAAAACAGCTAGGAAACAATGTAATAAAGGAAGAGAGAGAAAGTGTTTGCCTGTAATTAGAGGTGAAAACATGCAATGTTATCTATAGTGAGATTGTGCTGCTTATGCTGATTTTTGACATATTGTGTTAGGGGTTTGTTAAAGTAGTAATAGCAGTAACACCACTGTCTATTTGTGAGTCTGATATGGATAAGATTATATGAAATTTATATAACCACCATGCTGACCAGAACGATCGTTTCTGTAAATCAAATCCTTAAACAGATTTAAGTTGGATTTGAGGTGGACTAGCTTGTTTGGGATGCCAGGATGAGATTAGTTATCCCGGTACGTGTAAGCTGCAGGAGGCCTCTTGTGTCTGTTACTAAAGAGCTGTAGGAATAATGGATGTTCGTCTCTGAAGGTTCAGCCACAATTACCCAAAATACTGCAGCTCCAACTCCAAACCGTAACTCTTAAGTATCGCTCTTTTGTGGTCAAATGCAATGTGAAATGCAGGGAAACTTCACCTCACTCAAACAAATCTTAGTTTTGCTTTTAAGTAGAGTGACCAGACATCCCCTGGAGTTTGCCCCTGGTAATGTCCACGACCCCAGAGAGAAATTATTCTGGCTTGACATCTCAATTGCGTCACGTTCCTTCTATCTCTTACACGACTATTTCTGGAGCCAGCGAGTGTCAAGCGATTCCTCAACATCACCACAAATTGGAGAGGAAGAAAAGTGAATGAGACAGTGGAGAAAAGCTAGAGGTATGATTTCAGAGGCTGAAACAGTGTCTTTGAGATGAAACAACAAGAATGAGGCAAGCAGTGGGAATCAGATCTTACACTGTACTATTTATGACTAAAGACTGGACATGTGCAAAAGAAAAACATTCTGGTGTGCATAGAAGAAAGTTT
>JAOXYL010000045.1:6844205-6860565 GCA_028564955.1 Terapon puta
TCTTTATGCTAAGCTAAGCTAATTGAGAGGTATCGATAGTCTCATGGCAAGAAAGCATAAGGGTATTTCCAGAAAATGTCAAAACTACTCTATTGTGTGTTATATTTTATGTGGTTAAACTGAAGGAGATAAAATAAAAACTGATAAAACCTCTGGGTGAAGTGCCTAAGCTGCTGGCTGTGGCTGTCATCCTGTGTCATATGCCAATCTTTTGTCTTTTGAAGCCCCTCCCGGATCAAGGTCACTGCCGTTGTACTAATCAACCCGTCGCCTCCCCTCAGAGCCTCAGCGATGTAACATCTCTCATTAACAGCCCAGGTGAGACTTGCCGCCTGTACTTCCTTCCCCACATCTAGTTATTTCAGCAGATTGACTGCACATTTCACATAGTGTCAGAGTCATTAGAACGAGAGCCTGCAGAGACTGATCAGCAAACGCAGGATTTCTATAGGGAACGGCACTCCATCACATAAAGGGATCGTCTGAAATAGCCTTCTTGTTCTGCACAACAATCACACAACCAGGGGTATTTTTGAATCTGTCAAGGCATGGTAAGAAAAAAAAAAAGAAAAAGAAAAAAAAAACCAGACAAACGCTTATGCTTTTGTCTTTAACCATGTGTTCAGCATATTGTCATCCTGCCTCTCTTGTGTATCCGAGAGCCACGGAGGAAATGAGTCTGACGTTCCTGTCTTTATTCCGTAAAAGGGTTATCCTGTGGGTCTGCACTTCCACGCACTCGCACAAACTACTTGTTGCACTTTAACATTACAATAAATCCTGTCTAAACGGCTGTCACTGCTGCGGCGCCGAGCTATTTCGAAGGTTTCACAAAGGCGATTGTGAGGCTATTACCCGCATAGGCAGAAGTGTTTCGATAGCTGTCTCGATAGGGAGGTCTTGTGAAATCTTGTGGATGAAAATCTGAGGGAAATGTCAGTCAAAGCAGTTAAATGTCATCTAAAATACGCCGCCCATCGGGGGGCCTAAAAACTTCATTGCAGCCAATTAAAGATAAATATGCCACGGACTGATGCGAGAGACGTCGGGTTATCAGGTCACTTCCATTTCGTAGCAATTAGTCCGCCGTGGAGTCAAAGTTCTCGCGGAGGCCGGGCTGCCCGGCACAGCGTGAGGAGCTCTGCGGACCCGGCACATGACATCAGTTAGCTCGAATCAGAGCTTGTGACCTTTGCTGTCTCAAAGATTGGCGAGTTTTCTGAACAGTGCTTCCCGCGTTCTTAACGTGTACGTATCACAGCGAGGGCAGATCCCGTGACCTGCAGGTGGAAGCGCGGGTCACTTTTTTACCCCTCGCTTGTTGATGCCCTCATACTGTGCAACATGTGGCCTTTATAAAGCAGGGAAATGAAGAAATACCACATATGACCTTTTGAATGTTCTACATTGCCATTAAAATTGACCTGTAGTTCCAATTATTCTTCTCCATTGTCCTCCTGCAGGGCATAAAATACATGGAGTGGCTGGACATTGTGTCAATTAATGCAGCATAATAATGCAGCAATATAACCACAATGGTTGATTCACTCATTATATAACAACCTCACCTTTTTTTTTTTCAATATGCATATTTTATCTCACTTAGCAGAAATACGGTGTGTTACGAACCTTATTATCAGAGATCAACATGCGAAGCCAGGCAGTGCCTTCGGTTTCACCCCGTGCTTGTTCTATCCCCTGCACTCGATTAACCTTTTCTCAGGTTTAAAATGTAATGCTAACACTGTTAATGTAGACACGGAAAGAGTGAATGAAATCTGAACAATTTGTACAGAGCGGCAGGGCCGGTGTAACGCACACGCTCCGTTCCTGTTCTGCGCGGTTCCAAAGTAATGAAAGCCACAGCGGTGATCACATATTTACACTTCTGCGACGGTATTACATTAGCGGCAAAGAGACTCTGCTAATTTCATCAAAGGGTGGGGGGGGGGATAATTGAAAAAAGCTTCATTAAATCAAACGTTCAAATTTTGGACAGGGGAAAGAACGGCGAGTGGCGACTGGAGAGACGGCTGTGAAAGAAGCTGACCGGGTGGGGGGAGGGGAGAGGGTTAGATGCTGCCTTTTTAGATTGAAGCTGATCTGATAATAAGCAGCAAAGCGCATGGTAAGAAGAATAACGTGCCTAAAAACAAGTGAGCCGTGATTTATCGCACAGGAAGTGATGGATATTCAAATGAAGGGCTCTAATTGATCGAGCCGGCGCTGGGATTTATTTGACAGTTCTGCTGAAACGCACTGACCTAAACACATTGTACTTCTCACTGTCACTGCGCCTGATTGATTTCGCTCAGCTCCTACTCTCGGTGAGTACTACGATCAAATCTTTGCCGAGGGAAATTAGATATGTTATGTAGGCCTGAATATTTCACACGCAATTGTGTCGGCCGTGATATTTTATTCATGATCGTCTTTGTATTGACTCCCGAAAAAAAAAAAAAAATCCTCCTTTCGGGGACGCCGATGCTCCAGATGCTATTTTGTTATAAAACCTGATGTTCCCTCTGCAATATCAGAGTTTATGTACTGTAGTAGCTACAACTAAACAAAGAATGCAACATTAATCTCCCGCCTGTAGCATTCAGCACACCAGATCCTGAATTATTGATGCCTATTGTCAGTTTTGTGAGGCAGTCATCCCGCTCAGCCTGGAGTTAACAGGTTAATCATTCGCCCACATTAAAGACACGATCTTCACAGGTTGAGGCATTGAAAAAAAAAAAGTAAAAATAAAAAAAAAGCCTGAATTTGGATGTGATGCTATACATACAGCGCACCAGCCGGGGATGGCACTCTTGAGAAAAAGAGTCAGAAACAAACAATATCATTAAATATAGATGTTTGTCTTCTCTTCTAAAACAGCGCATTTGACCAAGTAATGGATTGTTCACATAGCGACTGAGACACAAAGGCACGAAGCATTCGAGCAAAACAATGCGGCCCTTTGAGACGATATGATCGCGGTGAAAAAAAAAAAATGGTGCGTACCCTAAACATCACAGTTAGCGGTGGGAAAGAGGACGCGCCCGGGGAGCACCGCACATGCTCACAAGGTTTCGGTAGTTTGACAAGGTTTGTCTGCAGCTGTTAAATCCCAAAGAACTTTGATTTTTTTTTCTGAGGTCCGATGCTGATTAAGTCCGCTACTTAAAATGGTCCTTGAGCTGAAGTCTGTTAGCCACATGCTTTTGTCTGGAGGGCCTCTTTCGGTTTTTCCTCTCATTCCGCTAATTGGCATAAAGTGAATAATCCACTACGCCCGTGACACTAATAGACGTGAATGTATTGATTTTTCAGTTACTGCGACGATGGTTTAAAGGTGCGAACGTCCGCCAGAGATCTGATCGCTTGATTGGAAAATGGAAAAGACATCTCATTTCAGCTGTAAAATAAAACTAAACTTATTGAATATGTGCCTCTAGCTAATGAGATATCCCCCACAGTCACAATTGAACAGTAACTGTGAAGTGTGAGACCTCCGGGGTCAAAGGTCAGTGACATTACTATGGATTTATCTACTCTCAGTTATTACTACCATATACATCGCTTGGTTGCAACATGAGATGTGACGTTTGATACACCACGACAACTCACCCATCACGACTGTATAAATGCTTAGCCTCTACAGATTAGAGGTAGAAAACAATGCTGTGTCTTAATTCAATTAGTTTCATGCAATAGTTCAATACGTGTCTCTAAGTGGAAAGCGCTGCTGGGCTTATTTACTCCTCTCGTCCATCGTCAACACGTCAAAAGCACTTTTTTAAAACTCTTATCACTTCATCAGGGGAAGGAGATTTTAAATGGTGTGGCAAAATGAAAAATGCACACGATAATGAAAGGCAACCACGATAAACCGGTGTGTGAATACGCGGCGCTGACATGTCTACTGACAAGTGTGGCCGTGTTTAAAAAAGGAAAGTGTGGCCGATGTTACAAAGAAAAAGAAAAAGAAAGAAAAGAATAATATATGTCTATATCCTGTGTATGTATGAACCTGCTCAAGCCTCATATCCACCAGGACCTGGATGAGGGATAAGTTTGCACCTGCACTGTGTGGTAACCATGGTAACAGTAAGAAAGGATCATACCAGGGCCATCTGTTTATTGGAGAGAAAAGGAAGATGTGAAGAGAAAGAAAGAAAACAAAAACATATTCAAATATACATGGGTTTGTATGGCCTTGGAAATTCTGCAAATGTGAGCTTCAAATGCTAGCCAAAATGAGCTAAATAACACTTAGAATAATAAAAGGTTACAATATAATGAATAACTGAATTTTACTATTAGCCATTATTAAAAATGTGCATTTTTAATATTGGAAATTAATTCTTCAATAGTAGTAGTAGGCATGCTCATTATACAGTGTAGACTTCACAGATCTTGCATCGAATGTAAACATTATTGAAATAAATATTAAAATTATGCTCATTACACATTGAGTCTGCATATTTTCAAAGTAAACAAAAAAAAACTTTCAAGGATTATTCTTCACCACTACTCGAAGCTCATGAGACTCTCAGCTGAGGCCGACCTTCATATAGAGGCACTGTACTAAAAATAAAAAAAAAGAAAACCTCCACAGGGATCATAAGAGGGAGGATAAACATAAACGTGCATTCCATTGAGTTTTATTTCAAGAAGCTCTACAATTTCCACTGCAGCAGCTTTTTCCTGATGTTTGCACTGAGTTGCAGTTGTTGTATTATCACTTTAACACCTCGCTGTCTTTTCTCCAAACATACCGAATGCAAATCACAAAGAGTGGTGTCATAAAGACCTGAGAAGATACTAGTAACTCTGCCAAGGAATCCCTGTGTTTAATCATTTTAGTATAAAACTATCTGAAGTGGACAGGCCTTCTGAACCTTAAAGTTCTTCTATAACACAGCATCAGGTTGTTTGTGTTAATGAGAAGCCCCGGTCAACTTGAGGAATAGTTTGTTTATTTTCATTGGACCATGAATAGAATATTCATTGATCAGACTGAAGCCACATATCATAGCTCTCATGGCCTCGAGCTAATTCGCTGCGCCCGTCCCTACATTGCCCTTAATTGCTAACTGCTGCTTAAATGCTAACACTATGAATTTTTCAGCAACCATTAATGAGCAATAGCTTAGAGAGGGCATTTAGTGGCTCGCTGTTGAATTATAAACCTTCACGAGTTTATTTATGAGGACGGCGGTGAAGGATAATGTACATTAAGTAGTGTATGAAATTTATTTACATTTTCTCAGGGAGGGATTTTTTTTTTTCCAGGGGGCCAAAAGGGAAACACTAACATCTCCTCCAAAGTTGAATTATTATGGAAATAATCTCGTCTCTCCATAAAAGAAATGAGTGTGTCACACAGCTGAGTCATGAAATGATGGCTTATCCCTTTCGACCGAAAATCGCCTGGTTACTGTGAGAGTTTTATTAATCTTAAATATGATTATTTTTTTGTGTCTAGACAGATGGAAGGAGACATCTTGCAAACACTGGGGTCCCTTTCCTCTTTGCGGCGAGATTTGTTTGACAATCACATGTTTTATTTTCGTGGCACTGCTGAACATTTTTGGGCGCGCCACTGATGCATAACCTGAACAGATTAACAGACATTAAAAAAGCAGCTGCAGATTTGGAGAAAAAAAGAAAGAAAAAAAAAGCGAGGCTGTGAATATCAATCACTCCAAATTCAAAATCTGGAAATTTTGGAGCAGCACTGAGCTGTGTACTCTCCGGTAATCCTTTAAAACCCAACAAATTCACGGAATTTGGGAAACTAATGCCACGCTTGACCGCTCTGGTACGCCTATGCCTCTTTAGCACAGCAGTGGAGTGAACAGAGCCGGTTTTGACATCTAAATCACTGTTTGTCAGCGCACGTGCAGGGAGGCGGTCGAGTGTAATGCACCGCTGCTGCAGCCTATTGGAGGACGTTCTGCGAGGGGGAGATCGCACAATCGTCGCGCCGCAGACAATGATCATTATAAAATGAATGACAGCAAAAACAGACCAACTAATTGAGCGTGTTAAGTGTCCTCAGACTAAATGTGGTATGACTAAATGCATCCTTGGAGATATGGAGCTGCGTGAGGTTTTTTGGAAAAAAAAAAAAAAAAAGAAAAAAAAGAACAAAGAGTCATTGCAATTTTTATCAAACAGTGCAGCGTGTAGAGGCATATGGTTTCGTGCCAGATACATAAAATCAGCAATCAGCAGAAAACCGCATGCCAAGGAACAACCCCATGATTTCCAAATGTGCTGTGACTATGATGGAAATCCTAAATAAGCTGTGTGTTGCGTTTGCCTGTCTTTTTCATTACGCTGTGATGTGCTGTCTGTGGAGCTTCAAACAAGAGCGGAAGGCAGTCGGGCATGAAAACAGATGAAAATACTATCACTAATTCACAGGGCTGATGTCAAACATCGGAGATAAGCCCGAGATACACTTTTTCCTGACGATTTCCATACAGCGAGATGCCGGCCTCTTTATGCGTTCTATGAGTTTGGCTTGGCGGTGACAATGAAAGGCTGTAAAAATAGACGCGGTGATCAAAGGCACACGTGGGACTGGTGAGAAGAAAAAGAATTCATCAGCGGCCGGAGAAAAAGTGGGTCTGCTGCTCACGTCTGTCTAAAAGCAAAAGTGGAGACGGCGGCGGCGGCTCTCTCCGCGCGCGCCTCCTCTGAGAGCCAGGTGCTCAAAATCACCTGAGGTCACCAACTCTCCTCCCACATGGGCATCCGTGCCCTCTGCAGGCGCTATCAATGTTTAAAAGCTTTATAAGCGGGGAGAGACCGAGAGAGGGGTTTGTCATATAAAACTAAAAGCAAGAGAGAGAGAGAGAAAAAAAACTATTAGAGAGAGAGAGAGGGTCAAGGGAAGAAAAAAAAGGCAGAGATTGGGGGATAGAAACTGGATAGAGAAGAGGTGGTCATTTTTGTTCACTTTCCCAGCGCCATACCTCTAAAACCCCCCGAACCTCCCGAAACCTTAAGTGGGTCATTCATTTTGGACAGTCTGCGTCAGGCCGATCCAGCGAATCAGCGAATTCCCCACCCTGCTTAAAATCAGACTGGGATACATGCGTGAGTGTGAAACATTTATACGAAGCAAAGGACGGGAAAATAACCTAAATTGTCTGCTAAACACCAGACGGTCGTTTTATTTAAACATCACTTTAGCCAGAGGGAGCGGTGCCTCGCAGTGTACAACTGATATAATTAAATACTCAGCCGCGTCATATGCGGTGGGTTTAATTACTCCCCAAAGCTGTAGATGAAGAGAGCGCTGCTTCTCTCTCCCCCCTCCCTCCTCTTTTTTTTTTTTTTTTTTTCTTTTTGGTGATGTAGCATTTTTGAGGATGCTGCTCAGCGTCGGCGTTGGGGCCCGGTCGCCATGAAACGCCGTGACGCTGCTGTGTGCATGCTTCGTACAGAGAGTCGCTTTTAGCTGAGATCCACAAACCCGCGGCGTAAATCACAACAACCGTCAGCTCGGAGTTGGTCCGGTGAGAAAGCCATTACTCGAGATGTTACAAGTCATTACTAAGTGCCGGGGTATTCTGGGCAGTTAGCAGCATGCGTGTAAATAAGTGCTCCTGATTTGGGGAAGCGGTGCTGAGACGTGCGATGAGAAGGCCGAGGCTCGCCGCATGTTTTCTTTGACAGACTCTGAATCACAGCTTTGCCTCCGCAAATAGAGTTTGATACACCGAGAAGACCTTTTTACCTCTGGTGTCCAATCCTCAGATGCAAGTCCGGAGAAAATACTTGACAATATTTTGATCCGCCGCGAAGCTGGGATGTCAAACAGTCGGCGAGATGCGGAGCTGATGAACTTTAGTCCCGCCCGCGTGGCGTTACGGCACACTCCGCCGCACACTTGACATCCAGATCACTGAACGCTGTGTCAAGCGTAGATTGGGAATACTTCGAAGATGTCCTCCTCAAACCTCTGTTTGACTTAAAGCGACGATTTAGCAAAAATTACAAGTATTTTCTTTTTTTCGTGTTTTAGTGTTTGACCAAGCAGATTTTAGTCTTCCAGATCTCCATGAGTTTTTTCCCCCAGTTACAAGGTGTAGTATCTCAATGTGAGCTGTTTTCTATGAATTTTATCTGCAGTTGCAGGATCTTTGTTTCGTGATGACTCATAGCTGTTGTGATTTTTTTCCTCAACACTCTTAGCACCATAAATTAAATTCCATTCACTTCCACTGTTTTGTGTTTCTACAGCTATGTTCACGGCTAGAAAAATATGAGCGGTAAGTGAGGGGGAAGATGGCGCGTTCATTAATACTGGCATTGTGGGAAATCTGCTGAGAATTTAATTGACATCTCAGGCTGTAAGATACGCCGGAATAGTGGCTATTAAAGCGAACGCTGAGAAGCCTTTCATCGGCCGTTTTCACGTCAGCTCTCCGCGAGCGTTTCATGACTCGCACACGCTCGCATTCGGCGGACGTTAAATAGCGCGGCATCAAACTCCGCCTCATCATTAGGCTGAAAGCTCTGGGAGCAGCTCTCCGCCATGTGACAACGCTGTCAGGACGGCGAGGTGCGACTCCACTTAACGAAGAATTTGCATCTCAAAACAAAACCCGTTTCCGCCGGGCAGGACGAATCGCCGGGCTGGCGCCGCGCTCCGTGTAGTTTTCAACTTGTCAGCGTTAGCCGCGTCACATTCCTGGGCGTAGCACTGTGAAAGCAACCCGCTGTGCTGTAAACGAGATGAGATGAGTCCTGTTGAGAGGTGGCCGCACAATCTGGCTTTTTTTTCTTTTTTTTTTTTCCCCAGCGCGTGAGTGCGCCTCTGACCTTCTAATGATCGAGCCACAGGCCGGGGAATGGCAACCTTGTCTGAATCTGCAGCTCAAGCCAGAGTCTGAGCCGGGCAGATATGAACGGTGAAGACTATGGCGCGTGGAGACTCATTTCATAGCACCTCGCGTGGCTGATAACAAAATCCCCCTGACATTAGGGAGGTAGCTGCCCATCCCTTTTTTAATTACCTGGGAAACTGCAAGCCAAACAGTATTACTTTAGCCTCCTGATTCTTTGATGGTATTTGTCATTTTGGAGAGATAGGAAAAACTGTCAAGTAGGGCTAACCCCTCTCTAAACCGGGACATAGATTTCCAGCTAATCCGGGTGGGAGAGGGAGACTGAATGGATAAACACTGAATAGGACTGAGCAAGCAAACAATTTTAGCCGCTGCTCAAAGCACGTCTTAAAGTAAAAACCCCCGTCAAAAGAGATGTTCCTAAATTGTCATTCTTCAAAACAGAGGATGTAGTACAGCGGTTTTACTTCAGACTGGGGGGTAAACTGCGAACCAGTATGTGGTTTTATTTATTTATTGTGCTGCTTTGGATGTAATAGGAGTGGGGAACTGTTTTTTTTTTTTTACAGAGAACTCTTTTTCCCCGAATGGCTGAAAATATCCTTTGAATGCGAGAGAAAAGAAGAAGAAGAAAAAAAACAGAAATACTGTCTTCTGCCATTGTAAGTAATATGCCCTGGGTGAAAAGGCGCTAAAAGCTAAGGTCTGCTCAAAGCTCCTGTCTGGTCCACACATGCTTAATGGCATGGAAACACTTAAGGTCAGGACCAGTGTTTTCTTCATGTTTGCGTTGGTAATGGTGAAGCCTCTGTATGTGATATGTGCTCGAGTAATTAATAAGGTCACGGGATCAAAGGGCCTTTTCGCTCGTAATGTTCTGTGGTTACAAGCATTTTCAAACGCAAAGAAATGTACTATTTGTCTTTTTAATAATACTTAATTTAATATTACTGCTCAATAATATATTAATCAAAGCTACAGAGGGTTTGCATTTCCCTTTAGCTTGACAACGATGCCTTAGAATTCATAAAGAGAAATTCATAATTGAATATATTACAAGCTAGAAATTATGTTCTTTACATATTGTTTATGAAATGTCGCTCATCAGATATGCCAGAATCTTTCTTTGATTTACACCTCTGCAATAATACTGTCAATAATACATGCAAAGACTGAAATACAGCAAAGTGAGTGTGAATGTGAGTGGATTTAAAACATTTAGAAAATTATTATTATTACTTAATATATTTACTCTTTTTCCCCACCCTTCTTTCAGGTCTAGAGCTAATCCAAAGGCCATTTCCTGTCCCCCTAAATGCCAGATTGCCACGAAACAAATCTAACACAACAAGATTTTGTAGTCGTCTCACAGATTTCATCTCGACAACACCGAAGCCAGCGCTGTTTTTTTTTTTTTCCTCCCCCACCCCCATCCCTGCCCCATTTTCACTTGATAGACGCAGTTCAGAGACTGACAGGAAACACAGGAAGGGGACAACAAAGGTTTGCTGCGGCAGTCAGACTCGACACGCTGCGTTTAGAGTTTACGCATCTTCGCCGCCGGGTCACTAGGATGCCCCGTGCTGCATAGCTCGTGGAGGACCGGGCTCTCCATTTTGCCCGTTTACTTCAGCGGGCCCGCAGCAATGGAGAAATTAAGGAGATTTCGAGATAGACAGATACTATCATTTAATTATTCTGCTTTCACAGTCTCAGACGCTGTTATTCTCAACAGCAATCAGTGTTACGTGTTCTTTAGAGCCGCCTGGACTTTAAGTAGCGCGGCGAGGTGATGATGAACGACTCTGAAGGAGGATCCTATTTTTCTCCTTGATCAATGTTATCTCTCCCTTTTCTCTGCGACGTTTTCTGCACTCTGCTCTTGTCCACTCGCAGTAAGTCTCACTCGAGATAGTGTCAGCGGAAGGGTACGCCGAGCACTTTAACATCCCCTCTCTGTTCTTGAGACGCTCTTTGTCTCTCGTCAAGTATCCGACCAGACGCGGACAAGCATGCTCGTAGGGTATCTGTGGTCATCGCGTACCACCGTCGGTGATAACACCCCGAGCGAGCTGCACACCTTAGACGCTGGTCGGTGGGGGACACGGTGGGGCGTTTGCAAAGTACAAAGTGAAATAAAAGCCCATTTAGTCTCAAAATTCGGTTTAAAAAGTGTATATTTGTTTCATAACAGATTTCCTCTCGAGCAGTGTTTCTGCGGCAGTAAACAACACCCTCAAACCCTGACTAAACTGTGTGATTTTCAGAAAACTGAAACAAAATATGTCTCAGGAGAGGAGAAAAAGAGGAGTGTGCTCATTTGATTTACTGCAGAGAGTGGAAAAAAGAAAACTTGAAAGACACAGGTTTACTAGAGTGAAGCAAGGCTTCCCCCGGCACACAGTAAATTATCTTTTTCACTTTGAAAGTCAGAGGCAGAACTAGAACTAGGAAAACAGCCTCGGGGGAAAAGATGGACATCTGTTAAAAGTGATGCATCTCTGCTAGAAATATATTGTATATGTTTGCATGTGAAATGTTTCTCAGTCAGGTTTTTTAATCTGACGTATGTCTTGGAATTCTCAAACAAAAATAAAATGCCATTTTTTTGCACCTAGAGAGAAATCCTTTGGCACCCCATCGCCATCATTGATTATCTAGTGGTTCTTGTTGTCAACCATGCTGTTTTCTGCTCTTTATCAATACGACACTTCTCTTTGTGCTGTAACTCAAATTTCTTTTCAATATTTCTAACTGCATCTTACAAGGACTGTTTCCTCTTTTTTTCTCGTTGTGACATTCAGCGAGTTTAAAAGCTCATTGATGCATTCCACAGGTCTGTCATTAGACGCACTGAAAAACCCTTGAGTAAAGGGTCTGCGACTAAATTGCGCACTGAGCGCTGCCATTTGTGTGCAAATGCCAGTACTTACAATTTTCTTGCAGAGTATCTAAACTGTCTGGTTACTAATTAGGCCTGAACGGCTCAGATGTAGGAGACACTGAGCGACACTGAAGACTTTCTCTTGTCCAGAGGATATCTGAACATAAAAGTAACGTTTTACCAGGAATGAAACGATTTGTATTCCCTTTTAAATTTCACGTTATAAAGTACCAGTTCTTTAATATCGCTTCGGTGGCTGATAAAGAGGTGAAAAGGCCGCTCTGCGATAAATTAAGATTCCTCTTCTCTGCTGCTGACATGTGGATAACGCTCCCTGCGTTTAACACTTTACACGGGCTGTGGTTTCCAATAGGTTCACCAGGAGTAAGAGGCATTTAGAGGAAAGGGGGGACTGAGAAAAAAAAGAAACGTTCTCTTCCCCTGTGACAGAGGTGAATGTATACGTAGAGGAGAGGGGTGTGAATGTGGCTGTTTCGAGGTTCAGCATGAGGGGTTGAATCCAGTCACCTGTCTCACAGAAGGTAAATCTTTCTAAAAAGGAGACACTTACCTCGTTAATATGCTCATTCACTACTTACTTGTTTGTATTTTACACAAATAGCTTTCTAATCACCACTCAACTTTTTCATCTTTAGTTTTGTTTCTAATGTGTTTATACAGTGTTTCAGTTATGCCTTACAGTTCACTTGATTTAATGAGCAGTGTATTCATATAATTACTCTAATTGATCAGATATTTTGAAGAGATTTAATGGGATGCAATTCAATATAAATATTCAATAAATGTAAATGTGACTCCACAAGGTAATTGGATGACTACAGTGAGTTCAACTGCTGCTCGCTGCCCAGACTGTGAAAAAAATCTTTCACAAAATGAATGCTTAAAGTCCTCTTTTATAGGGAATAAAATAGTTTACTTTGGACCAGTGTCACCGGTCTGACATACATTAAGGTTGGCTGCGAGCAAGTGAGATTCAACTAAACGATGATCACCTACTTTGCCTATCAAAGGCTTTAGTGCTTGTTTAAGGCTCTTGGTCATTTTAGGGAGAAGCAGGGAGAGTTCATTTTTAACGTATCTCGTCATTTATTTATTTTCTGCATGCACGGCTCCTTTGTGTCGTCCGTCCCAGCTTGAAAGGAGGTCTCTTGTGCGCTGCCACAGGGAGCCAGTCATGCAGCGTAATGCGGCGAGTGCAAGCTCGTGTGACACACAATAACATGTTCAGGCGCAAGACACTACACGGTGTCCGCGCTTCCAAACAAACAGTATCCAGACAAATTTGCATCATCCCTTTTCATTTTCCCAACACACAAACAGATGCCCACAACCATTAAACTATTAGTTGAATTAGGCTAAAAGCCTGTATTCAGGCTCTCTCTCCATATTGTACATATGTGAAATGTAGCTAGTTACTAAACCACAATCTAAATTACTGCAAATGCATTCAGAGGCAGTCTGACAGGGATGGAAAAGGGTGATAATTACGGAACTTATCACATAATAATGAAATAAGCAGTCTCACATTACACTTTCTGTTGTTGTTATTACGAACGTCCCTTTCATTAATCATTAATCGCCTCTAGATTTGGCATCTTATCTGAGTTTTTAGAATGTGACACCAGGAAAAAATGAAGTCATTTTAGGTCACAGGAACTGCAGCATTAGTGTGGTCATTCAGAGATTGCCTGTGCAAACATGAAAGCATAAAAATGTATCAAAAACAGCTCATCTTGCCATTATGAGGCAATATATTAGACTGCATGTTGTGTAAGGCTATAATGAATTGTCACAGAAGACCAACTTGTGTGCCTTCTGCACAGGATGAGAACAAAAGACAAAAGGATAACAGAGCTAGTTGTCTCCGATATTGGATATTACACACTATGCCCGCAGAATCGCTAATGAACTTCATCCAGTTTCATGCTAATGGTTATCAGGGTGATTTCATTCCCCCGGCCTTTGTGTGTAATTATTGATTGTCCCAAGAAAGGTGGGGTGTACAAAGCCCAGTAAACAGCAGGTAATTAGTATTTTGGACCTTTGGCAGGATAATGTCCTGCGTTGCTTTTATTTGTATGCATGAAAGCAGCGAATGTAAGAATTCTATTCACACACCAAGATAACTGGGACTAGACTCACAAGCTGCTACCTGGAGCTTCGTTTTATCTTCCCTCTTAAACATGCTAACAATTAGAACGTTTTCAATTAAAGCCAGTAAGATGAATAGGATAAGATAAAAAAGAAAAAAGAAAGTTTTCCATACTCAGTGTGCCCCGAATGCCTGAAAAAGGAATATTTTTACATGTTACTCCAATACGCAGACATTATTCCCATTATCATGATTTATCTGAAGCTCTTCAGGAAAATACAATGAATCCTTCTTCTCCCAGAGGATAAATGGCACAAATTAAGCATAATCTAGAAGGTAGGCTTTCATGCTCATGTGGTGTCGCAGCTTGAGTACCCAGTGGTGGTTCGGGGTATGAGCGACGCATGCAATTGCCTGGGGCACCGGTGCGTGGGGGGCCCCATCTAAAAGGTGAGAAAAAAAAAAAAAAAGCTTTGCGCCTCCTTCCTCTCAGAGTCATAACTCAGTCAAACCTGAACATGCAGACGTGATACATGCACTCCTGGAATCAGCCTACGCCTTACGGAGATAGCGGTGTTCATCCAGTAATCCACTTAGAAAGTGAAGAAGATGCTTCTCATAGCTGCAGATCTTGCCCGCTAATCATCATGGTCAGACATTTCTAGTGCTGCTGATTATTTTGATATCGATTAGTCTGCGAGCCTATTAAAGAAAACAAGGAAAACCAGCCACTTAATTTCCCAGAGACCGAGATGATGTCTGCAGACGTCTTGACTTGTCCGACCGGCAATCCGGAAACCAACCATACACAGTTAGGTACTGTATATGACAAAGTGAAGCCGGAATCAGAGAATAGCTTTAAACTGAAATTGACTAAACGATTAATTAATCAGTGTCAAAATAGGAGCAGATACATTTTCTGTCAAACATCTAATAACTCATTGTTGCTATCTGCCTGCACTTCTATGCTAACAGTTTAAAGGAGAACCTATCACAGCTAATGATCCCTGATCCCTTATGTGATAACAGAAATCTTCAGTGTATGTCACATCTCCGTTTGCATATCTAACTTGCGAATACCAAATTCGGAGAAAGCGGCATTATGACCACTGCTTTGGATTGGCAACCAAAACTTCACCACGCACTTCTCTTGCGTTCAACTTTTGCAGCACTGTCTTACAGCAATTACCGCGTTTAGAGGAAATGTCGGTACGCAGAGGAACTCGCCCTGTTATTGCCAAAAAACTAATTCTTAAGATCATATCCTCATTAACTGTCCTTTTCTTGAGGGGCACAGGAAGCCGAGTAATGTCTCGTTTCATATCTATTAAAACTCCTTTAATAGCTCCCGTTCCTCCAGTCCTAAGCACTGATTACCAAACACTCTGCAGGTGGGATGCACGGCGTAGACCTTGCACTCGCAGAGCATCAATTCAGCATCACAGCACACTAGACTATAACCATGTGGTTGCTGCTCGTGGAAATGGAAGTATTACTTGCATTTCCAATATTGGAAGCGGCCACTTATCAACCGGAAAGCATTTTTTAAACCGAGTCTGTCATGCAGAGTGAAATGGAAAAGCTGATTTGTGCAGCTTGGCGAAGCATCACCTCTGCTGGCATGGCTGGGGTGACCTGCGCCGGGCGAGAAGAATACAACAGACTCGCGTGAAACACAAACACACCATTAACGGACATTTGTCGTGGATCACTCGCTCCAAAATGTCAACACGGTTACAGGCTGCGTCCCCCCTCTCTTTTTCTCCCCCCCTCCCTCCCTTTCCATTCTTGGGAGCGAGGCGGCGCGGGGTCAGCACTGTATTAGAGAGCCCCGGCAGCTCTGATGCGTGCATGCATCATTCATGGGCTGGCAGCATCATACACACACCAAAAAGGATTCCAGGGAAATAGTAACATTATGGCAGCTCGCGGAGGGACGGCTGCATGTTTTAAAATTAAAAAGGAACTCTGGTTTTTCTGAAACGATTCATTCCAGGATTATTTTGATCCCTCAATCTTGCGCCGCAGTCTGTCCTGGATCCTCCAATGTAGGCGCGGTTCCTAAACCCGAGAAAACTTTTGGCTGTCTAAAGTTTTGGGAAGCGAACGCCAGGTTTCAGGGGAAATATGCACAAACACCCACACGGGTCTAACCTCTTTTTGTCTACGCAGGTGGTAGATATTCATGCAGACTTGTTTTAAAGGAAGCCATTAAAGGTCGAATCCCTGACTGCATGCAGATGAACGCAGGTGAAGTGTTAGTCCATTTGTTCATTAAGATTGTAGTAGATTCTGCATCTGATTTGCCAATTGATTTACAGCTAAATATGCATTTTTATAAGCATTTTTTTGGCTACAAAATAATGTTTATTGGCTTTCAATGTTTTTTAAAGGTGCGTTTGACTGTGTATGTGAAGAAACAGACTTAACGAATATATCCAAAAATGTAGTGTGTCCTTTTAGGCTTGGAAAAATGATATCTTGAACGTATTCCAGTGTGGCAGGGAT
>JAOXYL010000045.1:6863542-6882301 GCA_028564955.1 Terapon puta
GTGTGTGTGTGAGTGAGTGTGTGAGTGAGTGTGCACGCACAGGGGCGTACTTTCACAGAGCTTTAAGGAATGACAAGAGCAAAGAAAGTCCACAGAGAGAAGGTAAATAAAGGAATATCTCAACCCGCTAACAAGGATTTTAATTGGCTATTCAACGATATAATTACATAGGCTTTGAGTAACAATTACTCCAAATATATGACCTTCAGTGCTATTAACAGTAACCAAATTGGCATTGCAACTCTATAGCTGGGGTGTCCTCTGAAAGAAATTATTCAATAATTAAATTATACTCCATCTAAAATAATAAATAATGGGGATTATTTTTCTTCAATTTGTGCCTCTTTCACTTTGCTTCTATTTGTGGCCTCAAACAGACTTTCTTTGTTTTATCATCCATGAAAAAAAAGGGACAAAAATGCAATGTTTGTGAAGTTTTAGTACAGAGTGAGCCGGCCTCCATGAATCAGAGAGGACTAACCACAATACCTGGAACAATCTCTTACTGAAGAGGCTTTAACATCATTATGTGCCACTTCAGGAACACATGTAAATTGAGGTGCACGATTGTGTACAAAGGTTCAAGCGTTAAAACTGTGATTTTAAGTGTGTTTGAAAGTGACAACATGGCTTCGCGCAAAAGACTTCACACCGTCACTGCCTTTTAAAGACAATTCGATGATGATCTGACTAAGCTAATAAATATTATTTTCTCCCTCCATTAATGAACTCAATAGCAGATGTTAATCTGGGCATTAAAAGATTGAATTTACATCAGGTATGATAGTGATGAATATTAGCTGTTTTTCTAGCAGTTGCAGCCAAACATTTTTTTTTTTATCCGAATCTTTTCCTCTGTTCCCCTCAAAACAAATGCAGCACGCTGAAGAGGAAAGTCAGAGGCAGTTAAGACGTTCGGGCAGAACTCACTCAGCAGATCAAAGTGTGAGGCTTTGTCCGGTGTAAGATCAGCCTGCGAAAATGGGGAGCGGGGACCGGCAGACTCAGCTCTTTCCCTCAGTATTGGGTTAATGCAGTTGTGCCACTAAACCTGTCAGAGCCTGTAACAGCGGGGCAGATGTACCGCTGCAAGCTCCAAAATGCTATTACTGTGGTTACAGTCAACAGCCAGACAAAGATGGCTACGAATGCACGGTCATAAACCTGATGGTTAAAAAGAATCCAATTAATATAAAATAATTATATTGATTTTTTCATTGTGCACCATTTAAGCAGCAGAAGTATTTTATATTACGACCTCTTAAATGTTTTCTTTATCAGCTCCAATCACTTATGTACTTCTGTATCGCTCTAATGATATATATCTTTTTAAACCTTTCAGAATAATGATGTGGTAATCATGTGTGCAAAGTCTGGGCAGAATGAGCTGCTGTTACACATAAAGACGGTCAGATTCGCCACAGACTGTGGACTTCTGTGTTGCGGTATGATGTGTCTTTGTTCTAAAGATGAGAAGATTTGAAAGCTATGTCATGCTTTCATCTCAGACTGACTGACTTCACAGGCTGGTCTCCACGAGTGCCGCTACAATTTAAATGAAGTGTTTTAGCGTATAGATCCATCCTCGTGTCCAAAACAAGGACACCCTGAGACAACATTGTAATGCAGACAGAAGCCACAGCAGGAGGACGCCATACCCAAGAGCTTTTTTTCCCTTTCCTCCGAAACCATTTCTTTTTGTATCCATTATGTTTCTGATTCAGAAGGCCTCAGAGGGGAAGATAAAGAAGATTTACTTTGTTCTATACAATGTAGGCCATAAGCCTTAAAGCAAAGGTCAAGCCCCACAGAGTATTCTCTGACCAACTCTGGAAGCAAATCAGAAAAAAGAAACAAGACTCTGCAAGATGATTATATTTACTGTAAAAAAAAAAAGGAAATTACATTTTTCTGTGTCTTACCCATCTGTGAGTTATTTAGGCAGTGTTTCCCTAATAATATCCCTGGGCTGTAACAAATGTGAGTAACTTAAATACACACACATATATATATATATATATATATATATATATATATATATATATATATATGTGTGTCCCTCAGATACCTCACGTCACTCAATTGTCAACATTATCTCCAGGAAATGATTTAACTGCGATGCATCCATAAACAAACACCTTGTCAACACATTTAGCAGCGCTCACAGCCTAAAACTAAACAGATGGAAGAAAACATGCTTGACGCTTAAAAAGAAGCTTCAGATTGAGATGTAGACAGCTTAATTGATTAAAACAATGAACTGAACTGTAGTAAGATTAAACTAGCAGTTATACAAGATCCTCTTTTGAAACCAAAGTAAGTCCCGGCGTTAGCAGGAAAGAGATTGTGAATGATGTCGATACGTTCACCGCTGAGCAATTTCGATGTCACCATTTGTAAGACAGCGCTTGTGAATATTCAAGAGGCACATCCACATGTGTTTTCTGCACGATTGTTCACTGTTGGCACCAGTGCTAGAATAAGTCGGGTTTGCGCTGCACTTTCAGAAAGTTTCCAGTTTAACATGAAATACATTAAAGCTATTCAGTTTAGGCATTAGTATTAAGTAGATACACAATAGAGTGCACTCTCCACACTGACTCCCAAATGCAGATAAGTGTCATCCCTCATCTTTCACACTATTATGTGCCTTAACTACACAGCAATTTAAACTTGTCAGTATCGACTCAGTGAAGAGTACAATGCCAGCGATTCGCGGGATTTTCAGCAGATTCTGCACTCATATGCAGGCCTATTTACCCGCCATCACAGAGTGGAAATTACGCGAACGTTTTTCAGCTGAATAATGTGGCAAACAGCGAGACTCATTACTTTCTTTGATTCAAGGGTGGTTCTTTGGCTAATCTGTTGTGCGGCGTCAAGAGATGTTTTTGATTAGCTGGCTAGCAGAGTGAGAAAGTTGGTGTACTGTTGCCATGGAAAACTGGAAAAGCCTCGCGCGCTGATCAGCTCGCCATTCACCAAAGAGGGTTTTGTTCCAGAGGAGGTCTGACGCCGCTGAATCAAAGTAATCACAACGACCTAAACATTTACAAACCAGAAAAGAACAAGAAACTCATGGTGCTCTGAGTGCTCCTCTCGCACTAAATAATACTTGTCTAAAAATGACTTAAAAAATAAATCAGAAATCCAATTTTTTGTTCATTTATCCACAAATCTAACTGGACACAGAAGCACAAAGGTTGCTCTTTATACTACTATTGTTACAGGGAATAAAAGGCTGAAAAATAGAAACTCATATTGACTAGATTTTTACTAGTCCCTCCGGTGACTGAATCAGTGACCCTGATATGTGGTATTGCACTTTCCTAACTTTAACAGGTCTTTGAAAGGGTTGAGCATGCCCCATCCCCGGCTCTGCCCTGACAGTGTCACTGTTAGCAGTGACCGGGTGGGCCAGCTCCTATCAGGGGGGACACAGCGAGCATTGCCACAGACAGGCATCACCGCAGCCCGGATGAATGAGGACGGGAATGAAGGTGGATATTAACATATCCTCTCATTACCATATTAACAGTGTGCATGAAAATGTGGCCCAGGCACTTACCTCAATTAAACTACAGGTGAATTCCAAGGTCAGCGCTGCATTAACTCTCCAAAAAGTCTAAATAAATCAGTTTTACAAAAGCACAATATGGGAAATATATTCGATCTGAAAAACGGGGGTCAACCGTGCGAGGGTGTTATTTCATCACTCAAGTAAGTAAGTGTTTTAACATGAGCGTGAGGGCGTTTATTTGTGTTTTATTATGGCTTTTATCAGGATTTGAGCTCGTGCAGAGAGCAGAGCATCAATCGGCTCGGATGGCAGATATCGTTGACTGGAACTTCTTCTTAAATAGTCCCCATAATGGCACAGAACGACGTCTTCAAAATGACAAAGGTGCGACTGAACGCTGTGTCTTGTCAGCAGAGAGGGGTTGTCATATTATTAAGGATGTAACAGACTTTGCCTGTTTTTTGCTCCACAGTCGGTGTCACCGACAGATTTGTCCCCATCGATGTTTTGAACGGTGGAGTTTGACAGATGGGGAGGACTGAGCCGAGCGTAGGTTAACATACGCTAAGGCAGGATGGTAATTCCCATATCTCTGCAGCAGCACGCTGTTTACATAATATTCTAAGGGGAGTTGTGAACCACATACTGCATGCTATTTAATACCATACACTCCACAATTTCCACATTACTGGGCATGCAAACAGCTCACTTTAATCAGTGAGTCATACAGTATATAAATAAATCATGAGTGTAACACGTACAGGCGGGGTTAAAAGGTTCAGCCGCTGTTCATCGAAATACTTGAACAGGCAGGACGTGTGATGGCAACTTTTAAACGCGTCATGGTGGTTGGTACCAGGCTCTCGGAAAACAGCTGATCTTCAGAGAGTTTGGCACTCTGTCACATCTATAATTAACTGACATCGGCGTTAACTAAAACAAACATGCAGTCAGGGTGGTGTGATGAATGAATGGTGTGTGTGTGTGTGTGTGTGTGTGTGTGTGTGGGGTGGGGGGTTCTCGGCGCAGGTTTTGGTGAGCATCGCAGTCATACACACCTCTCTTCGAGGCCAAAGTGTTAAGGTTTGAAATGATAATTAAGAAGGTGCAAAATTCACTATTTCAAATCTCATAATCACCTACGGAGAAGAAAAAAGGTGAAATACAGGTAGTTGTGTGTAACAGGTAACAAAATAACACTGAATAAATTCTAAATGCTATAAATAGAGAGAATATACTGAGGATGCTAATAAGAAAGAAGGGAAGAGCAGAATTATTGTATACGGCATGCAAATTCCATGCAACGCCTCTTATTTGTTTCAAATATTTCAGCACATTTATCGACGTGTTACTACGACAGGCTGTCAGTCTGCGGAGCGGTTCGTCATAGTCATGCCCATGGGCAGTGCGAATTGAGTTGCACAGCTGGAGTTATGTTAAACGTAAGGCGAAGTGACAGAAATGCTAATCAAGTATCAAAACTGACACTGCATTCCCATCGATGCACATCAGACCTTCAATGATTTATTAGTCAAAGCGAAAGCATGTGTCACCGCGTCGAGCGCTCATGGGTAAACACGGCTCTCGCCAAGGTGCACCACTTAGCAGCCTTCCCCCCTCCACCCGCCCCCCTCCGCTTCCCATCGAGCACGAGCGGCACTCTCCGTGAGGGCTGCGCGGCTGAAGAGTAACTTTCGAAACAGGTAAGCCACACGCAATATATCTAAGCAAGTCACTTAAGAGTGTACTAAAGGGCTATTATAAGAGCAGAAGGTAGAAGGGTGATGTGTGTCCCTACTTCAAATGCTGCTCTTCTGCTGAGTAAGCCCGGCAGCCCTCCCCCTCCCTGACTCCCGTTCCTTTCCCATCCCCAGATCAGAGGGAGGACAGGGAGCTGCGGCGGACCCCAATTATCAGACCGTCATTCACAATCCTTCATTTACCTCCTCAATCGCTGCTCTGTACTGCATTAATTTTAGTGAGGATATTCCTGCCAGAGCCTTGGGGAACCGGGGGTGGAGAGGTTAAAGACTCCACAGAGCAACTGAGTTTTGGCACGAGAACCGAGGGGATGAGACATAAAAGACGGCGAGCTCTGCTTTTCCCCCCCCGCACTGGATATTATTTGCATCACGGACAGAGGAGGAAAGTTGTCTGTTTGTTGTGTCTCCACTTTGGTGTTGCCAATTAATTCTGAATTTCTTTGTGAGTGGATCGCTGGAACAGGGCCTGGTTTGATGGATAAACAATGCCCCAGTGCATAATTTAGTTGAGCATGGAAGTGAAAACATAAGATCCATTCACTCTCACTCTCTCAGTTGTATTCTTAGCATCCCACTTAAGCTGACTGCGGCGTTGTAATGAGATTATTGTGATTGAACAACTGAAAATCTGACAATTGGCCACATTTTTTTTTTTTTTTGTCCCTCACCAGCTACCGGTAATTGCGAAATCTAATATGTGACGTGTAATCACGCCTGCTCCCCGCTATGCAATAAAGAATATCACATATAGTGATAAATATTGGAATAGCTGCGTTCTGCATAATTCATACATCTTAACATCTGAGAGAATGCCCGCCCCCGCCAAGACATCTCATTGGCTGCCTTGCGAATCAAGACGAGGTCCCCGCTGCCAAGTTTTGCAGCTATAGTGGGTTTGTTCATTTTTAATAGCAAGGGGAGAAAAAATAGAATGACTAATGATGTTGATTATTCAGCTGGGCAGACCAACATGTTTGGTTTTCCTTGAGAAAATCATGAATCATTGCAGAATCATGGACTTCCCATATAGAAGACACGGCACGCACACACACACACACAAACAATTATTGCTCAAGGATCCCATCTGCATTACGGTCCTTCACTGGCTTTGATGGTGTTTATTGACATTAGCCAAATTCCTTTGTTCATGTATGTAATTAGAGAGAGAGTCTTTGATTGCTGCAGGAGAGGAGAGGTTGAAATTAATATTCTACTCTTGGCTGAATTTATTTCCACAAAATCGTAATCGTGTACCACAAATGCATGTGTGCCATTTATCTTATTTCCTCCTAGGCAGATTCTTTTTCTCTTGGGGAGTAGTTATGTGAATATGATGGCCGCCTTTCTCTGTTACAGTAAGGACAGTACGAGCCGCTGTTGCATGAGAGTAGCCTGGAGCAATTTATGCTTTCATGTGAAAAGTGAAGAGGAGAATGCTGTGGGAGATTAATGGTACATAAACAATATAAATGACTGTGTAGGCAAAGAACCGGTGTCCCGTGTATGCCTGTTTTTTAATCTTTATGCATTTATTTATTTATTTCGCAGAGAAGATATTGGCATAATTCAGGGTTTAATCTCAAAAAGACACACAAGGGGTTTGATGGGACATTTGCACTTGAATAAAACGAAAGCCGCTCGCTGGGTAGGGTTGATTATACATGGCCAAATCACGATAAACACATGCTGACAACAATAATAATTCTTCGGTCTGACCACATCCGTATCATTGAATGATGAAACGACATCTGATATGTATGTGCAAACCGGGCTGCTGCAAAAGGCGAATCTCTGGCACCTTACTGCTCTCTGAGAACGATTCATTTTCCCCTTTGTTTCATTTCAAACAGGTTACTTAGAAACCTGAAATTGCATATACAGGGCTGAATATTAAATTTATTATCGTGTTCGGTTATGTTTGCAAACTATACATTGCAGCCTTGATGTGGTGTGTATTTTTTTCTGCATTTGTATCTTGAAATCTCTAAATCAAAGAGAAGCTGTTGCTGTTTTTTTTTTTTTTTTGTCCTTCCAGGAATGAATCGTTTCTTGAGGAGTTCGCGAGTGAACATTACATGCTCTTATGAATCTTCCACAAATCAATTTGAGGCCCTCTGAGGATTTCTAATGGAATGCAAATGTAAGTATCCCGCAGGGGATAGTACATTTAATTAATTTGGACATGGACCACACGTTTTGGACTTGGGATTGAGGTGTAAACAGATGTTTGGCAATATACCTCCTCCATGTAATAAAGATGTCCCCGTAGCACTCCCAAATAGCTTGAATATGCAAGTGAGGAAATTCACACTGTCCTGATTTATTTGCTGTTATTAATGGGGCGGTGTTGAAGGAAGTGGTCTGTGGCTGCCAGCACAATATCTGACCTCTGAGAGTGCATTAAATCAAGGCATTAGGGAATGCAGTAATAAAGAGGCCAGCTAAGGCAGTGAACCTGGTCCAAAATAAACAAACCGCAACACTGGCATAGAAGAGGCTGAAATCACACCAAGAGGCTCCTCTCATACAGAAGAGGCCAACGTCCACCATGTGTCAGTACAATGGCAGCTGTTGACAGATGTCATGGAACACCCCCCCCCAAAAAAACTAGTTGTGTCTTTTGGTTCTTAAGATGAAACAAAACAACCTCAAAAAGACAATTTCTTCTCTTCGCTGTGGTAGTGGAATTGCATTTAGTGTTCTTATGCCAAACTGGACACAAATGCAAATTCACGTTCCTGTCCATGGCATGTCAGTCGTCTTTGTTCTAACAGACATCCTACACGCAAAAGATCATCATAGCAGCATTGCCTACTATGATAATACTCACGTTTTTGGAGTTATAATATTGTCCAATTTAATTTAACATGTTAACATTTGATAATTAGTGCTGAAAACAAAGAACAAATTACAGTGGGAATGTCATTCATTTATTGCCAAATACCTGCAAATCTATAGTAGACAGATTTTAAAAATCCTGGTGATGGCACTACATAAAAGGCAGCAGATCATCAAGGTTATTCCAATTTATCTCGTGGATAACATGAACATCTGAACACTTATTATAGTAATCCATTCAGATGCCAAGAGATGTCCCTTATCTCCCAACCTTTATGGTGGTGCTGCAGTAAAAGTCATGATTCATCCTCTGAAAACCATGAGCTTGTGTGGACATGTTTCACTGAACAGGTGAGAATATTGACCTAATGCTGGCACTATTGGAAAGGTTAAGGGTTCCCAGAGTCAGTGTAATGCAATAGAAAAGGTTTAAAATGACCAAATGTCACTTAAGATTAATACTGTTCACATATTTTGGTACTAATTAACTCCAAGCTGGAAATGGGTATGGTTTCCTCCCAAAATAACAAGTACACAGACTACTTTAATTGTAAAATCTAAAGGGCTATATGGAAACACAAAAAAAGTAGGACCGTTGCTTGTTCAAAAATGGAACTGTGCCACTGTGTAGAGCATCTAATCCGCCTGAAACACTGCGCTTGTTAAGCCTGTTGAACAAATTTTATACTGGCAGCAGAGGCAGCAATTTCTCCAAGGCAAAATCACAACAATTACGGTTAACTATAACGAGGAGGAAAGCTCTTCGGAGTATCCTAAACCGTGTTTAAATCTCATGATAAGAGATCTACACAGTTTGACAAAACATGGCAACCCTATCAGGTTTACACATTTATTCTTCTAAACAAACTTCTAAAGAAATTTCCCCAAAGACAATAAAAAGAAAGAAGAAAAAAAAACACCCCCAAATTAGTTTTTTAGTTGTCAAGAGTTGTGACGTTGTGTTGGTTTGGTCAAATGCCAGCAGTAGTGCGCACACACACGGCAACCATCTGCTCTACAACACACTTAACAGTCATTATGGCCAAGACTGTGCGTCACCTCGATTACTGTACTTCCCCAGAGCTGTCGCTATATGACAACAGACTTAAGATGCAGCCCCCTCGAAGCCAAACGGTCCCTTGACTCCTCTGTTTGATCTGCCTGTCAACCCGGTGTTTGCATGAGCCTTTACACTTTTATTGACTCACGCAATCTGCCAAATGCTCTATGAAGTTCATATCTGTATGCTCCATATAGTTTATATTTTTATATGCCTTAGCAGTTATTGTCTGTCACGCAAAGTTCCTTGTTACCGCGACACCAATAGACAGTTTAATTTTCCTCGAGTGAAAGGTGGAATCGCGCTTCCCTCCTGTTTGCCCATCAGCTCTTTGTGCATCGTGGACGAGAATGCACATGTCTAAATCACCACTGTGAGAAGTATATAAATGCATACATGCTAGATAGAACTCCCCTTTATGAAATATCCACATTGACCACACCTGTATTCATATAGATATGAAAGCAGCAAACTTGTCACTGATAAATACATTTTTTTCCCTGAATTTCTTCCAGTCACAGATATTCCGCCATATACTGTACAATATCTTTTCCTGTTTTACACGCTCACGGCTCCAAGACCTGACATTCTTTTTTTGTAATTGCGTCAAAACAACGGGAGGCTGGATGATTACATTAATTTTCACCGCACGATTTCTCTGGCGACTTTCAGAAATTGACAGAACGTGCGGTGGACATTGTTTTGCCTTTCAGATTTTGAGCTTTCAGAAGTCGAGAAAAATGACTGAGGAAACAAAAAGCACTGAAGTCTGGGAGAAAAAGAGCCATGTATGACTCTGTGGGCTAGCACTTATCAAGGGCAGGGGGGCACAGCCACACAGATGTCAAAGTGTCTGTGCAACCCACTGACTGATTATAAGTCAGACTAATTTGCTACCACACCTCTGCAGACGTTCCTCTGTGAATTAAAGAATGGCAGTGGCAAAAAAAAAATAGATAAAATAAAAAAAATATGTATTTCTTGTTGACGTTGCTCTGGCTGCAATTATGAAGAAAAGAAAAGAAAACATTTGCTGATTTGCTGGAAAGCAATTAGAGCAGATTGGTTTGGAAGTAGATGAGTGTTTAAGGCAGTAGTTCTCAACCCAAGCCCTCTGGACCTAGAGGCCTGCTGGTTTTCACTCTGAACATGTAATCAGGAAGTGGTTTACACCTGGGACGCCAGGTGAAGGCAATTACCTGCAATCAACTACCTGGCAGGATTGAGGGTAGCAGTGCTCCGGGTTCTCAAGACCAGAGACGCAAGTGGTTTTACAGTGAAAATAGTGGTGCACTGAGCATCCTGTTGGGGCGGTTTATAAAGCCATATTTTCATGTTTTGAGTTGTTTTTCTTAAGAAATTTTAGTGTATTTTGGTATGCCGATGCCTGGTTAAGAATGTATAAAGCAAGACATTCTCCGTCAGTGACACACAAATAAGGATACTCTCCACCCACATACCAAACTACATACAAGGAGCCATGGAGGAACTGTACAAGAGAAATACATACAAACACGTAGATGAAGACTGAAATATCCTCCCGAATAAAGATGTTTTCAAATAAGCGGCTGCTTTGTGCCAGAATGTAATGATCCATCTGTTCAGATGTGACAATACGACGCCGGGACCATGAAATAACATGAGGAAACATATGCGTATTACAACCAAAACAAATGGCACTATATATTATTAAACTCAAGGTGTGAAATTCCTTCCTCTGGCATTGCTCCGTTGCTTAACTAATTATCATGGCACATTAATTTTCTAAACCCCGAAGCCTTTGTTGAGTTTACCCAATGTGCAGAGCGTGTGTGTTTATTCCTGTAAAAATGAGGTGTATTACAAAACAAATTCAAGAGAAAGCATCTTGCTCTGAGCTGAGACAACACGGAGCCGGCAGCTGCCGGGACGACTACATTTATACTCTGCAGATTGTATCAGAAATTTGGAAAATGTTAATTGGAGACAATGTGTTAAGAGGCAGATATGGTCTGACATGTAGCCAACATAATAGTATTAAGTCTGAATTAATTATTGCAGTTCGCTGAGAGTGAAAAGAGAATGCCATCCTCAATCCATAGAAATACATAATAGATGGAAAAGATAACAGTGAATGCTAAACATTTCCTTGGACAAATATGCGAGAGTGCCTTTCGGCTGACACGTTGAAATCAAAAGACACCGCTTCCCTCCATCCAACAGTGGACATGTTGACAAAGCCCTCATTTATTACAGATCCCAGCCCGGCAAGCAGAGCCTCAGCGTGACGCTGATTAGAGGGCTTGTACCAAATAAGCTCGAGAGCCCCATTTCGCCACAAACCTATATTCATTTAGTTCTGCAGATTTATACATCCAGCTATCTAGGCACCAAAATCCAGCATGACATGAGAGTGTATTCTGCCCTCTTGAAAAAGGGGTTAATCTCTCTTTCTTTCATGAAGAAGCCTCAATCTTACAGTGACCAGCATGTCTCATATGATGCAGCGGCTGAAGCAATAAATTGAATTAAATAAACCCATTAGTCACAGCAGCTACCTTCTCACCTCGGCCCAGATACACTTTCATGGTAAGTTGGTCCTTTATAAAGACCAGAGGACACAGCTTAAGATTGTGATGGCAGAGTGACCTTGAGTGAAAAGACAGAAAGCGTGCCCTTGTTCATTACTCAAATCAATTAAGACAGCCTGTTTGCCGCACAGCGCAGCCCCCGTGTGTTCTGGAGGTGTTTAAAAGTAAATGTATGCTCATTCAGAAATCAATTCATACTTAGGATTCTGCCTCCTCCTGTCTTGTAGACATGAAACAAACTAGAGGTTGATTAGAGTGGAGAGCAGGCTGTTGGGAGATTCACCATGGGCGTACTTAAAATGCATGGAATGACTAACCGAGTGCAGTTCACATGAACTTCCTCGTGAAAAAAAAAGACCCAGAAAGAAGTCAAGGATTCTAATCCTCCGACAGAACATCCTCAAAGCGGAGTGCTAAGTTTTTACAGTTTTGTCCCTGACAGACCCAAATAAAAGGCATGCTGAGTGTTGGCCGATGGGTGATTAAGTTCTTGCCTAGAGACAAACATTAAAGGTCACAAAATGCTTACTGAGAGACTAGATAGGCAGCTATCGACAGCAAGCATGATACTGCACGTGTTGCCGCCACAGAAAAGTTCATAGGTGGCGTTTATATATGTGTTTTTGCAATTATTCTTTTCAAATACCTCAGTTTCTTTCAACAGAGCCAAATGTCCTTGGCATTTAGTCATGAAATCCTAATTTACAAACTTCCAACAGTGTGGTGGAGCGTCATCAGGGGACCTTGTTCATTATTTGCTTCTATTATGTACATAAATTCCTGACAAATCGTCATACCTAAATGACAAAATAGGCCGTTCATCAGAGGCGCCTCGAAAAAGGAGAGTTTTCTGGTGTGACACTCTAAAACACCACAGGGAATGAATGAGCAGACAGAAAGACATTAACTGAAATATTCACATGTATCTACAAAATCTTTGACCATGGGAATGATAAGAAATATGACATTTGAAATCCTTCTGTCCATACAGGTGCATAGTGAGTGTAGAAACGTGCTGATTTTACACGTCCATTTACAGAGTACTAATGTATGTTTGGTGGAAAAGGAAGTCCAACAATGTTACAAGGTGAAATGATAAATCAGGTGTGTACTCTTTTGATTCAGTTTAAAATAAAGGTATGTTGAGGTGTAAAATACTAAAACTACTGGGGTCAGATTAGGAAAAGACTGTTTTGGTTACAGGTATAATACACTGATGTTGGGCCATAAAATGTAAATATCAAATATTTGAACCGGCAACCAATGATGTTGTTTCGATGGTGAGTCCCATATGTCCCTGCGATAACTCTGCGATATTCACTTTTCCTTTATTTTCAAGGCGAGTCACTCAATCACATGCTGCCTTGGCATGTCACATATTGTTATCTTCACAATAAGTCAAGCTCCTCAGAAATACCACCATGCTGAATATGTGGTGCCATCAGCCACAGTCAACTAATATAATCAGCAATTTTTGATAACGAAGGAAAAATCTCATTTGGTTTCTAATGTGGTTTCTAAACAGATTTCATCATATATGAACATTAGACGAACAAGTACAATGAGAAAGAGAGTCTCTGAAAATCGCTGCAACAATAAAATAAACCTGTTAGCATAATGGGAAAAATATCTAAGGTGATTAATATCTGGTGGTTTTAAATGTGTGATTTGAAAAACATTTTTTCACACCGTATGTCAGTTAAAAAAATACTGCAGTGGTGAAGGTTAAATACTTTGGTCTGCGTCAACAATATTTCACCCCACCTCAGCTCTGGACCAAGGCTAACTCCATATAACAAGCGTTATTTCATCTGAAAGTTTTACCGGTTCTTCTCTTTGTCTAAATCACAATTCATCGCTGATTTTTATTGTGCGTTCTTGTGTGCCGCATTGTGCACAGAAGACAATATATCACTCATATCAAACGCCCCACCAGGGAAGAGTCGGCTTCATGGTTCAGAGCAGGTAACAACAACCTTATTAGACAGGCCGAACACGCCAAGCCTCTCCTAAATCTCTAATGCCGATAATCCAAATTATCCAGGGAAAACAATCACCTCCCGCTACAGCCATTAGCAATTAGCATAATCCCTAAAAGTGTCCTTTTGCATTTCATTGGCTTAATCCAAGTCTCAGCGGAGTTCGGCAAATGCCACAGCTTGTGTCAAAGACTTCAAACGCATCATACGCAGAGAGCGAGAGACAGAGCGCGCTGGCAGCATGTTTCATCGAAGAGTTACGACACCGGGATTTCACCTAAGATTTCCCTCTTCAAAGTGCGCGTCAATCCCGCACACCAGCGTCTCAACTGCATGTAAGAAGCGTGTTGAAGGCAGTTTACACGTCTAATACTGAGCTCATACATTGTTTCACACTGTGCTAAAATTATTCCAACGGAATACCCCATGGTGATTTGAGGGAAAGAAAGAGCATGAATAAGTAAACAACATAAAGCGATGAGAAACTTCAAAGGCGATGGGACAATCACAGCAAACAAGATCCTGGAAGCCAATGAATGTGTTTGTCTTTGTTTGTGACAGTGACTCAGGGGTGTAAACAGAGGAATTAGCTCGCACCTCCGGAGTCTCAACACATCACACAGCCATAATTGAATTAAGTCTGTCAGGTCGTCGCTGAACTGTAGATGCTATGTGGAGCACGGGATGCATTTGGCTCCAAAGATCACTTCTATAAATGACCAAAACCTTTCATTTCCATCAACCCCCCCTCTAAAAAAAAATGGCTGAAAATGGCTGATAAGGCATCTGTGTATATCAGCCAGCGTCAGATGCTAATTTCTGTGCTTTCACAAAATAGCCAAGGTTTTCTTGATGGAAAAAAAAAATAAACTAACCATATGCTGCATATTGCTGCATACGTCTACCGCTTAATGGTCATATGATAATGCTGCCTTTTACCGGTGGGAGAAGCCAATATTTTCATTCCTCCCCAGCCTTCAGCATAAATACTACAGAAACACCTATCAGCTCATGGACACACATTTGAAACATACTCCCAGCAGTCCCCGTATCTTGGCTTCATGACCATTCCTGTCAGGGTTTTCCCTTTGACTGAACAAATGCATCAGCTTGTGTCATGAGACCACATCCCTCGCAGCCAATAAGGAGCACGAGCAGCGCAAGTGCTCCAGGAGACGTGGAAGGAAAATTGGAATCTTGACAAGTATGATTGACATGCGTATTTGTCCCAAGGTAGTCTTATTTGCAGAGATTTAAAGACGTCTGTAAACCAGCATTCTGCAGAGCAGAATCATTGTTCCTCCCGACCAGAAGCACATCATGGCAATTCTGTCGCATGCAAATAATCTTTTGGGAGAGATGAATCCCTTTTTGAGCATAAAATGACTTCAGCTTATACTTTATTTTGGGTCCAAAATAAATAATTTAACAGACGAAGCTATGTCTTTCATTTTCAGACAATCTGTCCATGCATGAGACAAAAACAAGAGCCTCAGTCCTCCCTTCTATTGCGGCAACAACGGAGGAGAATACCTCTCTGACTTCTATCTGGCTCTTTTGATGGACACACAAATAAAGTGGATATGAGCCTTGATGGTGAACCATAACCCACGGCCACTTCATCGCAATGGAAGGGGGGGTGGGGGGAGAAAAAAATGGTGAATTAAATTCTAACCATAAGTAAAATAGACTTCCACTTGAAAGCATCGGAGTGTAGGTACAGCAGGGCAAGAGAAAAGAGATGAATGTGTGTGTGTGTGAGAGAGAGAGAGAGAGAGGAGGAATGCACATGAATTCTGAGCAGGACCAAAGGCAGGATGAAATTGGCTATACCCATTAACTGCTCAAGAGTTTTTTTTTTTCCTCCATATGCAAAACGGGATGGAATCGGTATTACTTCTTCCATAATTCCCTGTTACAATACAGATCGCGAGAATAAGATCAAACCAATCTGTAATCCTGGAATGGAATGAAAAAAGGAGCCTCTATTCAGCCAAAACAAAACACCACTGAAAGAAAGAAGAAGAAGAAGAAAAAAAAAACTCCTGAAAGGTAATTCAGCACCGTGCTCTGTGCGGTATGTGTTGATCCACCGTATTAGGATATTTGCTGCAGAAAATATGAAACCTGGAGAATGTTAGAATGGTTGTACTAATTAGCTGTGCTGGAAGAGTTGCAGCTTTGTGGCTGTACTTGTTGAAATTCAAATCGACAGTGTTTTGCGAAAAGAAAAAAAAGAAATTTCCACCTGAGATTTCAATAATGCAAAGCCTGATGGTGTTGATATATTTCGTAATGTCTGCGAAGATCCACCTTCAGAAAGAAATGTGTTTACTGCAACTGTGAAAAAGCCTCCAGTGCAACCCTGTCTCCTACAAATTCCATTTATACTTCTAATTTGGAGCAGCAAATACATTAAGCAACAAATGTGTTTTGCCGCCTGAATAATATACTTGGGTACATAATGAGGAAATGTTTTTAATGTAAGTGGCCAAAAGTGAGTCACTTAATTTGTCATTTCTTTTCCTCCCATATCCAATATTTGCAACTGTACGACATGACTCACATTTGTGGCCTTGGTTGGATGTTGTAAAAAGCAGCACTGAATTAAATTAAGATTTAATACTAAAACTCTCAATTGGCATTTGGAGAAATAACCCGATATGCATGCTTGCTGAAAATTAGATGAGATGATCAACACCGCTCTCGTGTCTGTGAGCTAAATATTCAGCTGGGACCCAAGTGTCAGGTAGCCTAGCTGATCACATCTCATGTTTGTTGGCAGTGCCGGCTCAAGCCATTTTAGCGCTCAAGGCGAGATTACGTTTTGGCACCCTCACCCCCCCCCCACCCAATGTTTGTTAGAGCTGTACAAAAACATTTGCCAAAAAAGTGGCGCGACACCTTACCAACTGAAAAATGGTGTTTCACTCACTTGTTTTTTGTACGGATTAACACAACAAGATACAACCCGTTACTAGGTGTGCTTTTGAGCGGCTGTTAGGTGGATGTTATTACCCTTGGACAACGGTGTTGTAGCTGTTCCCGCTCCAGCCTTTGTGCTAACCCTAACCGGCTGCTGGTGGTAGCTTCATATTGACCTTACAGGCATCAGAGTGGTATCGATCTCCACCTCTAAATCTCAGCAGGAAAGCAAATAAGTGTATTTCCCAACACGTCGAATGACTCCTTTAGGACAATAATGGTTAAAAAATAGAATTCATCTCAATTTTGGAGCAATGACAGACACTGTCTTGGACGTTAAATGAACAAACACACCTCTCTAGGAACGAATCAGAGGCCAGTATAGCATTGGATTTATAATAACAAGAAGACTTCCTATGTTTCCAATTATATCCCAAACATGACTTAAATCAGGATTAGACATAACAGGGGCTATTATGCATGTAAAAATACTACTTGACAAACTATACAGATGGCATGACACCGACCAGAAGCTAAGTGAAGCTGAGAAAAGTTCTATAAAAAATACAATATTGAATTATTGGAATATTATAAAGTATTATAATAAACAGATGAATCCCCTCTGGGTTTCCAGCGGAGGCCTGGCCGAGGGCACCCACGCGTCCACAAACGGCTCGGCGCTTAAAAGCTTTTGAAATGATTTCCACTGAATAAATAAACGCATGGACACACAACGTACACGCAGGGCATGCCATCAATGATTCATGTAAATTGATACAGTCATGTGTATAGGTTCCCATACAGGAGACCATTACCAATGTAACTACAATCACATCAAGTGTAAAATATGTGGACGTGCAGTTTTTTACCTTTGGGATCGCACAGGCACTCACCGGCACTCCACCATTACACTCGGCAATCAGCTCCATGTTTGATAATCACGGAGGAGTGGCTTTTTTTTAAAATAACAAGTCACTTCTCAGTCATGGAGAAGACGACTTCATCATGTTGTTGATTCAGCAGGGTGCGCAGGAATGATATGTAAGTATACTATAGTAGGCTTGCTGTTCAAAACATTGATTTATATGCTACTATACGAGGGTGCCCTTTCTGGCTGTAGGAAATAACGAGTGAATTTTCTTCTGCTGCGCTGCATCTAAAGAGATGCTCAAAGAAGAAATAAACATGATTGCTCCTGTGGTAACTGGAACCTCGGAGCTCCATGATGGTTGGGAGTTTAATCAAGTGGAAAGAGGGTGGGCAATGAGAAAGACTGTACTGTAGCGGTCCACTCTCTTGACAGCACAGGGGTATGCTGCTAATTAAAAAGTTTAATTCCACAACTGCAGCACTGGCATCAGAGCACTCAGAGGTGCGTCCTTGTGAGTCTTGGCGCCGTCTTATCAGGCGTAAGCAGATTCTGCCATGTTGGGAAGGAGCGGGACGGGGAGGCACTGCCGCAGCACACAGGCCCAGCTGGAGGGGATGGCATCCTGCCTGCTTGGAGATCAGGCCCACCTTGCTCTTTCCCATCTCCCCACTGAGTGGAGTCACGGGCTCCCAGTCAGGTGGCAAGAGTCAGGGGCTAAGCTGCCCATGGAGCAGCTGAGAGAGGGAAAGCAGGGCTAAACAAGGGATAAACGCTGGATTTAGACTTTCTGCTGCTGGGCTCGGCAGTGGATCCATGTCTCCATTACACACCTCCTGTCGCCGGGTCCTCTGTTACGACCGGAGGTTGCAGGTACACTAAAGCCCCCGCTGCAGCACACTCTGTTCCTTCGAATTCCCACGGCAGCTGAATCAGACATGATACACCGGCACTGCCTCCATGAATAGACTTTAATATTTCAAAAAACGAGAGATGTGAATTTTCCACAATGCAGCGCAAAGAAAGGATCCGTTTCTTTGATAAGGTGAGGAGTGAATGCACTCTATTGTACGACCTTGCTTGAGGTAAAAGTTTTGTAGCCGCGTAGGATCTATTGATTAGAACGCATTACAACTTGCACAAAGAGAAAAGTCCTTGGAAATGGCAAGACTCATTTTGTGACAGCCTCTTAAAAGGCCACATCTTGTGAGGCATTATGAAAAAAATGAAAATGGA
>JAOXYL010000045.1:6882401-6896387 GCA_028564955.1 Terapon puta
GAAGCTACTGCTGACTCGTTTCTCAGCACAGGGACGCAGCCCTGAAAGGATAAGAACACGGCTCTAAAGATTTATAGGCTCATCCCCTCTACTTTTATTGCATAGGGGGTTAAAGTGTCATTTTAATAACACAGAGATATTAGAGCTTGCAAACCTCAGTAAAACTTTGGTTCTGGTTCACAGTTGGCTGATTTATCTCATGTATAAATACTTTCCAGAGGGGACAAAGGACACAAAGGAAACATTACAAACATGCAGACCTTTGCTGAACCGGTGATTTTCTCACATATTGACCAGAGTTATCTAAACCTCAGGTGAACGTCTTGGATTAGCTTAAACTGCGAGTCTCTTTTCACTCATTAATGCTGGTATGTCGGGTTTGGGATTTTGTTGCAGTGCAGTGAAAGTCACGAAAGTACCTCGGACTAAAGTTGTTTGGATTATGACCCGCTGTTGCTTCGTCTTTTTTCCCCTTAATATATGCTTTGAATTTAGTGCCGCCAAGTCCCCACTGTGCGGCTATGATTTTGATAAATGATGTATTCACCTCATAAACAGGTGAGCCTGGCAATAAATCCTTTAACAGTGGGTCAAATCCATAGAGTCTGTGGTGAAAGTGCGCTGTTCCAGAGGGTGGCAGCTGCAGTGTGCTAGCAGCAGGCTGACAGAGCGATAAGTTATTCAGGAGAGCCACTTCTGCTTTCATGTACACTCCTGACACGGAGAGGCACACGCGTTTCCTCAGACATGACTGTATTGTCTTTTCCTCTGACCACTGTTACCTTAAAGTTTGATACTCTTAGAGGCGTTCATTTGATGAAGTACAGTGTATAAATCGATTTTATATCCTGTTAAGTCTTATACTGAGGAACTTTATGGGAGATGTATAATTTATGACTTACGGCCAATTATTGTGGGGCTGGAGTGTAAGACTATAAACAGGCTTGTTCAAATACACAGATTAAATTGACGGACTATTCATTTCAGTGGATTTATTTAAAGCAAAAAAAAGTGTTTTTCTATGTTTTTATGCACAGTAGATGTTAGCCTGATCCTCGGCCCATAGTTCATTGTGACTGTGAGTCAAAGCTGATTTTTCAGGATTCTGTACTATGCCAACTTATTACATTAGTGACAATGTCTATGGTGCCACCAGTGCAGTGAATTTTACATCATTGTTTTGCATAACACTGCTCTTGAGTTGAGATTTCAGCCAGCATTGTACACGGTAGAGTCTAATTTTCTACCATGCAGGATCAATTTCAGGAAATGGTTGTCTTAGGGCTGGTACCGTGTGCTACATGGTATCCTAGCACGAGAGGGGTGGGTTGCGCACACGCACACACACACAAACACAAACACACACACCGGGAGCACAAGGACACAGAGGCCAAGTTACTTGAAATTTTAAGATCGGTGTTTCACAGCCGTATCGATTTTTGATGAATTCCACACAGAATTTGTTACGGATCTGTGGTTCTGTGCCGATGTGGCTGTATTTCTGACTCCTGTATCGATTTCTCGATAAGTATCAGTTCAACTTTGCACCTCTGGCAGATATAGATACTGACCATACCGAAGCCTAAGGTTAGAAAAACCATAGTAAAGTGTTAATCAAGATGTTTGAGGACACGTTCGTGATTTAACATAAAGAAAATTAATTGCATATTAATTACATAATTCCATTATTACATAGTATATTCCTCGACACAATCCCTCCATTCTGGGTTCTTTCAGTGTGAAGAAAGCCATTCTTACCCCTTGTGAAAAGACTGATATAGCTGCTCCCACTTTGCTGACTGTCCAGTTCACACATCAATGCAGAGCAGAATCCCATTGAGCCTCAGTAGATGAGAAACCTCATGCCTCCTGCGGTATTATTTGACCTGGTCACACATGCTTTTCAGCTGGAATTAATCTAAAATGGACAATCTGACATTTGTGAAAACGGTGGTTTTTTTTGTTTAACAATGATACTGCCACTGTTAATCTGCACGTTAACTGAAATGTTAAAGTGCCCGAAACATTTAGATTTTCCCATTTTGTGCTGCATTAGTTTAACCATTCTAAAACCAGAAAAATAGCTGCTCTGTCAACAAGATTCCTCCGTAAGGGCTCATACCGAATTTATCTAACTGTCTCAAATAATTATTGATATATTGCAGTTTTTCAGACCTCATTTCAACATTGTTGTGATTATTTTTTGTTGTTTCTAGGCTCTTGCTCCCTTCAACCCCTATTTGCTGACACTAATGTAAACACTATTTGTTTGGCATTTTGTAAAACTGCAGAAAATACCAAGCAGTCAAGCTTACTAATAAGCCCTCATTAGGCTGGTTCCTAACTAGTGTGAATTCCTGCTGAGAATGATCATCCACAGCGGGCATAAATCTTCATGTATGATCGATAATCAATGACATTCTTTAGCACAATTTATGAGACACATTATCTTTCCACTAAAGCAGACAGACCCTGGCACAGAGCTGCGGTAACATTTGCTGCATTGGTCATCATGCATCAAGCGTTTCCTATTCCAGGAAGGGCGTTTGCGCCCGGTTGAGGCATGCTCAAGAGAACAGATAAGTTAAATCCTCGCGGTGGTGTCTCATCCTCTTTATTCAGAAATAGAGGCAACATTAGAGGCGCCAATTGGCTGATGAAAGTCCTCTGTGTACGGTAATGATGGCACTACATTGCTAATTGCTTGTTCAAGTAAGCCCAAAACACACTGGAGAAACTGTCCAAGAGTGCTAAAAACAGGAAAGCAGCACCAATCACCAATCTGGGCCCATCTATGGAGGCTCATATCAGACCCACAATAAACTTGGAATGCTGATGTGAATATTAGATCGTGTGCAGTGTGCTGCATTTGCAGACATGGAGGCCTTGCTACACCCAAAAGGTTTCTGCTGTAAGGAATACATTACAGAATTTAAACTCATCAAAACAACAGAAAAAGTCTGAAAAGCATTTTACATATTGTGAAAATTACGATTCAGACTACAAATCACAGTCCATCCACATTCAGACCTCCCATAATTAATTGCCATTTTTTTGGACAAACAACTTGAATTAATCTTTATGAAACCCAGTTAGTAGGGTTAATCCTCTGCACGACAAATGTACTGCCCTGACACAGTATAATCTGACAGTATTTACTTCAGCGAGAGCCTGGCAGTTGCTTTACCTCGCAGCGTAGTGGTTGTGGAATAGGAGGGGGCGCGCACTGCTGCCCACATAAAAGAGCACACATTTCCTTTTTTTTTTTCCAACCACTGCCACGGACATTTGACCATGTCAAACATTCGCCAAGAAACTGACAACATCCTCGGAGGAGGTGATTCTTTTACGATACTTTGCCTCAGCCGGAGAGCAAGCATTTACAGTACAACCCCCGGACAGAGAGGTGCATATTTTTCTAAATGAGGAGTGTAAAACAGAGAGGTGGGAACTAAACATTCAAGGTTCAGCTCGAAATTGTCACATATTCATTCCGTGTCAATGTCTACTTAGTGTTTTGCCGTCTTAAACAAGCGGACTAATGGCGTTACCCTTGACCTTGCACCAGTCAAGCATGCAGTACCGTGGTGGCAAAGGCTCCAGGCGGTGAGTTCTTTGATTCACAGCACAAAACGCGATTGAACTTTCCTTCTTTTTCCTTCAAAGTAACAGAGGACAGATACCCTAAACACACATAAACAACACAAACACACAACCCCAGTTCTGTCTGAAATTCACTAAACCTGAATACGTGTAGGAAGAGGTGTAAAGGACAAACATGACCGGTTAGAAAAAGCTTCCAGGGCAGCAGAAATCCACAGAAATCACTCGATTCACAGTGTCGGGAACAGACTGAGCGAGCGTTTGAGTACACAGAAGAGCCCACAAGACGCCTTTGAGTTCCACCCCCTCCTCCCAAAAAAATGTCCGTCATTTCTATCAAACTGTGGAGCAGGTGTTACCAAGACAGGCCAAAAATTTACGAATCACATTTTATGAGATTACTGGTCTCATTCAACTATACCAATGTCAAATGGTTCCAAACATCTGTAACCGATCGTAATTTCACTTCCATTAAGTGCACATTAGCCAGAGCATTACAGACAGAGAAGAGAGATGCAGTGTAATGCATCATTTAGAAACAAACAAACAAACAAACGTGGTCAGAATGAATTTTGATATCAGTGTCTGGTTTGCTGAAACGGCGGCTCAACTCATGATTATTTGAGGCCATTTAAACCATTAAACTCAGACCGCCGACCTGCGTGTTCCCGCACTGCTCCGAGGTCCACACGGGACAATGGCAGATATAAAATTAAGGCCACTTCAGGGATTTGTTTGGCTCAGGGGCCCCAAAACACGCGAGCGCACTTATTATTATTTATGTAAGCATGTCATCCTCCTGTCTAATGAGCCTTTCACCGTGAGCGTAATGAAACAGCTTGCATTAACACAGGCTAAATGAACAGCCGAGAGCTCCCATGTCTATGCAGCAAGATGAAAGCAGATGCTCCGCAAAGCAAACACCGGCGTGACAGACCCGGGGTTTCTACGGAGAAGCAGAAGGGACTTTGAGTCAGCGTCGTTCTCACCAGCTCATTGACTCCATTAGAAAATCTTGAGTTCCCCCGGTCAAACATCATTATGTGAGAACAACGCCTAACTGAGCCATGACCAACTGACCATGAATGAACCCTCAAATTGATTTTTTTTCTCCTATAAACACGGCAATGATAAACAGGTTCTTCTCCGGCTAATAAACCTGGACTCAGAGTGAATGTCAACCACCAGTGCACGTGAAAGGCAGGATAATAAAACATATTAGATTATACGCTATCTAAATAAAGGATGTGCTCTGCAATTGATGGGTTGCACGTTCTGTTGAGGAGAAGAGAAGACTGAAGAGTTTTCCTTTGAATATATAATATATGTGATATGTGGTAAAGTATGTATCGATAAATTAACAATTTCCCTCTGTTGTAATCTGAAAACATGTATAGGAAAGTAAGAAAAACTAAAAAGGAAGAATAATAATAAGCCTGCCTCTCTTGTCTCTACACAAATGACCAACATCTCATTAATCATTTAATGTGGGCATCACATGATCCGTCCCTCACTGTGTGCTGTGTATTTCATGTTTTACCACTGGATACAGGAAGCAGCCTGAAACAAACAATGGCTGTGTCAGAATACGCTCCCACCAAAACAAACTCAAATTAAACATAAAAAAACTTTAAATCCTGATGAAAAAAAGCTGAAAAACAAACCGTAAAACTATGACAGAAACACACACAGAGGAGTGTGTTTGGCGCTGCTGTGTGAGTAAATATAGTGTAATCCTGTTAAAGGTCTAAACTTTAGCTAACTTTGTGACAGAACAGCACTCACAGACCTGTGGTAATTCAGACCTTCAAATGAGGCTCAGTATGAAATGATACACAACCTTGATGTGCTGAAAAGTGGCTCCACATACAGTTTTACTCTGAATTACGATTATGGAGCTCACTTCCTGCACTCACCACAGGCACCGTCTGGTAAAGAACCACCCAAGAGTTTTACCACTCCCCAAAAAAAAAAAATCATATGTGCATTATTAACCACCTCCCAACGCTGCTGATCAACATTTCTGAATGAATTTTCCCAGGCAGCCATTGCTTCTTCTTCTTCTTTTTTTTCCCCCCACTCCTGTCACTACAGGCAAAATGAAAATCAACATGCAGAGACGTGAAACGCGCTGAAGTGAGATAATCTTTTCACACATAATCCAATCCACGGGGAATAATGAAAGATTTTTTTTTTTTTTTATCCGAACCAACAAATTAACCCTTGATTGCGCGGTGCGGCTGAAAAGTGCAGAAAGTTTGCATCACAAACGTCACTAGGAGACATGCAGAGGGCGTCGGGGACGACAGTCACCTTCACGAGAAGGTTTTTAGGTGTCTTGCAAGTTGATTTTTAATTCTCAGTGGCCTGGAGAGCAACTATAATCGTGCGTAAAAGTAATTTACGCCGGATTGAAACCAAACAAAGACACATAAAAAAAATAATAATTTAAAAAAACAGAATCTTCCTGGATGAGGCTGCAGGAAGAAAAAAAAAGAAAAAGGTGTGTAACTCACCGGTACCAGTCCAGCCCCTTCTCGTAGTTCCTGTCAAAGAAATGCGGCTCGTTGCCGACGGCTCTGACGTCCGGGTGCACCCTGAGCGCCTCCAGCAGGGCCCGGGTCCCCCCTTTCTTCACCCCGATGATGATGGCTTGGGGCAGTTTCTTCACCCCGTAATCCATGGTGCAGTTGGCCCTGAGTTCGCTGTCCGTGGTGCTGAATTCCTGGTGCTCCCTCTCCAGCGCGGTGCCGCGGTGCGCCGCCTCCGCCGCCGATCTGGTCGGAGACGCCTGCGTCCTAATCCACTCCACGGTCCCCCGCTCGGCCTCGGCATGCTCCCCCAGGGGGTCCGGGGCCGCGGTGGCCTCGGTGAATTCGGCGAAGCCCTGCGAGGCGGAGTAAAGTTTCTCCCTCAGCGTCACAAAAGTTGTCTCCTCCGTGGCCAGCCTCCCCTGGTACGCGTAGTTCTCCTGCAGCGGGAACTGCAGCGAGTTGTAGCAGCTCATCAAGCTGTAGAACAGGTAGGTGACCGAGAGGGAGAGGGTGAACATGAATAAGATTTTCCGGGGCACTTTAGAGGTGAAGACCGAAGTGCTGGACCAGAATGCCATCTCTGATAGCAGTGATCCTCTCAAAGAAGTGGCCAGACATGTTTCCACCCCGAGTCTTGCATGGACAAAAGAGATCAACAGCAATAATCAGTCACCATCAGGGCTGCTGCTCCGGCTGAAAGAGCGCGGAGCCGGACCGAACCAACCCAATCCGACCAAATCGCATATTTATAAGGAAGAGAGGGGACGCGGATCGTTAAAATTCCGAAAGAATATCCCGTCCCCCTCTCTTTTTTTCTCTTCCTTTCCTTCTTCTTCTTTTCTCGAGTATCGATTTCTTATTCCAAGGCTGACAGACAATGTCACAATTTATTGGACCGAACTTGCAGATTTGAGGGGCGCTGGAGGTCTGGCGTCCTTCCAGATGGAGCAGCCTGGCTTGAAGTGGACAGAGTATGATGAACACAATCCTGGCATTTTATTTAAAAAAAAAAAAGAGAGAGAGAGAGAGAGAGAGAGAGAGAGAGGTAGGAGGGGAGGGAGGATTAAAAAAAGAAAAGGAAAAGAAGAAGAGGGAGAGGAGAGAAAAAGACAGAGTGTTTAAAGTGGGCTTCTTCCTCTTCTTCTTCTTCCTCTCGGCCCGGAGTCCAGCTCAGATCGGAGAGATCCGAGAGTGGATCCAGATCCACATCCGAGGAGCCCCGCGGATCTCAGCTCAGTCTCTCCCAACAAAGACGTCCTCCTCCACTCTCTGTTTACTCTGTGGAGTAGAAAGTCGGCAGCCTGTGCACTCTCTCTCTCTCTCTCTCTCTCTCTCTCTCTCTCTCTTACACACTCACACGCACACACACACTCTCTCTCTCTCTCACACACACACACACACAATCTTCCTCTCTTCCCCTCCTGGATGCTGCTCTCCGTCCCTGCGTCCTCCCTCACATCAGATCCTTCGCTGTGCGCGTCGGCTGGCTGAGCTCGTCTGAACTGGAGGCGCCGTGGAGCCACACAGCACAACTAGTGTGTACACCCACTTTTTCTCTCTCTTTTTTTTTTTTTTGCTATCAGCCCCCCCCTCTCTCACTCTCCGTGCACAAGTGGGGCTCTGAACGTCAGATTTCCTCATCTGAGACGGTGGCGTGTGGTGTGGAGAGGCGCTTTCTCCTCATTCGTGCGACCATCACAGAGAGAGAGAGAGAGAGGGAGAGGGAGAGAGAGATAGAAACGCCGGAATACGCGAGAGCTTATTATGCTGTGGATTGTTTCGCACTGTTTAAAGTTCAGCATAAAACTCCCATCTCAGGAAGATGATTTTTGATGGAGATCGCATTTTACAGAAAGCTCATGTCTGCACCCTGCTGGCTCTCTGTGGAGCGTTGTTCATTTGGTAAAAAAAAAGAAAGAAAGAAAGAAAGAAAAAGGACAGAAAGAGTTTATCCTGATAGATACAAATGCAGGTTACCTGAATCAAAGTGGATAATGAGCAAAGCTGAATTGGAATTTGAATTAAAATAATGAGTCATGGGTGGTGTAGCCCCCCCCCCAACACACACACACACACACACACACACATTTCTAAATGCAAGATAGCACATGCAGAAAACAATCCTGTGTTCTGCATTATGCTGAGGACGTGTATGCTGCTAAGGCGTATTATACACTGAATTTATTATACATGGGTGCAGACTGTAATTACTGATGAGAATATTCACTAGACCTTAACTTGTACACTTTGTTGCCGCAATATGAGGATTTAAAATTGCACGCCACTGAAACGTCTCCCTGTATTAGAGAATCTCATTCATCACACACCTCCAACACACCAGGAGAGCCAGCGTCACACTAAGTACTGGGTCACAAATGATTTGCAATGCCCGGCTCCCAGAGCAGCGAGCCACTGTTATATTTAAAGTCCTGTGTTTGAAATGTGGGAAATATTTACATGTGCACGTTGCTCGACCAAATTTGTCTCCCCTCTCCGTCTGCAGCCGGCTCGGCGTGCAAATCGGGGGTGACACAGAGTCATTTTGCTGTGGAGTGTTGCAGTGTTGCTAAAGGACAACAATATGGCAATGGAGCTCCTTTGCATTCAGCCAGTGCGTTTCCACTGAAACAGAAAATCTATGTCATCCAGTGAGAGCTACCAGCACAGAGACAGAATGCGTCTTGACATTGCTGAGTTCGTCCGGCCAATAATCAGGACTTTTGAACCCAAACTGCTGCAGGTGCTGTCTAACATTAAAGCAGCTATCAGTGTTTTTAATATGACAGTGTTTCAAACGACAAAGTGAAAACGATGTGACAATGTGACAGCTAATGCTCGCCACGGCTTTATAGTCACTGTAAGTTCCTTGTTTACCGTCAGGGGGTAAATCAACTGTTTTGGTTCAAAATGCAGCTGTTTTCAGTCAAAGATCTCCTAAAAACCCATGCTGGGTGCTCGGCAGACATGATGGCAACATAGTGGAGGAGTTAGTTGTTAAAGAGACAGGTTTTTCTTTCGAGTTGGTATGGACCCAAAATGAAGCTAAAAGAGAGCTAACATGTCCAAAAACATGCAATCGCTAACAAGTTCGCCATTTCTGCTTAAACGGTGATGAAAGGTCAGCGTTTTGTTCAACTCTCACTGGCCCCAAGTTTCTTTTTCAAATAACCAGGCATGTTGTTTTCACCGCTTGCTGACATTTATGGTTATTCTGTGTAGGGATGCTCTTTCATAGCTACATTATAAACAAACAAATTGGTCATTTATATGTTTATTGCCAAATCTGTGTATTTGTGAGGTGTAGAAGTCTGAGAAACAGTATCAAAAGCCGTCATGTGCTGCGTCTTCCTCGCTTAAGACTCGATCCACCACACTACTGTACGGCAGAATTGATCATATTTTATAAGGATTTGTCACTTCTGATGTTAGTCCCTACCGGCATGCAGTATCAAGTCATTGGCAACACTAGACCTGTGCATAAGCAATGCAGGTGATTGGGTGAGGGGGAGGAAAGCGTGGACAAGTGTTTGGAGCACAATGGTTACTGGGTGCTTGCCAGTCAAGAGAGCGTAGGAGAGCTCAATGGGTTTGTTCAAATTGTTGTATTCGTAAATTGCCACTCAGAGAAGCGGAGAGCTCTCTAGCACGAACTGGCCCGTTTGTAAATCCCCACCGTTATCAGACTTCCTACCTGTCCAAGAGTCACCCTGTCAGAGATTTCTGAGCATGCTCAGACACACTGGAACTCTGCTGCAACCGCTCCACAGTGTTAACGCCGCGTGAAGTGGTATTAAGATGGCTGCCACCACTCACTGCTGATGATAAATTATTATCAGAGCACAAGAGAAAATATATTGACCCATTTTATCTTCCCTTTGTGGTGTCTGTTATCTGAGCCATTCATAAATCGCTCAGACGCTGTCTGTCCCAGTGGAAGCTCAGCGCTCAGATTGTGTCTATTTGCATTCACAAACAAGCAGTCACTCAGGAAAAAAATGAAGTTTATTGAAGTTTAGTTTAAGCCCAGCAGGTGCTTTGTTAAGAAGAGAGTTTTCTGGGTGTGTCAGCAGGCTAATATCAGATGAACATTTTCTACCTTCAGCCTATCGCGGGCAACAGGTCTTAAGAGGATTTAAATGGGGCTAAAAGCGACCAACAGTTAAAAAAATCACCCTTCCGCCTCCTTGGTTCATGTAAACATGATTCAAACTGACCAATGTTGTCATAATCTACCAGCACACACATTGTGCTAATCACCACGAGGCACACAAATGCACTTTGCCGCTCACATTAAAATTCACCTCATGCAGAGATTGTATTCAGACATGATTTATCCATACCACATTTATACCTGGAATAAAAATATGTCCCAGCTATCCATGGTGTCTGCAGTGCTACTGCAATTATGAGTTTCCATCCTGACAATATCCACTCACAGTTAATACAAAATGATTCATCTAACTCGTTATACATAACTTGCTTAGGAGGACGCTGAAGCCCATTTTATTATAGTGCAGGACATGTGTCTGTCTTTTATGAACATAGAACACACGGTCCAACATGTTTTAACAAACTCAGAACCGTTCCTTTTCCCCCTGCTTGAATATTTCTTTCTGTTTCTCTGTGCACAGAATTCAATTGGAAGCACAGCTGAATACACGTTATGAAAACAACTTATTATAATATCAAAATAAGAGCTTTCTTACATAACGTGCGCTGTATATAATTAGACGCATATAATGAGGGTTTTTCAGCTTTTCAAATCTAAAGCAGACAGCTCTACATCAGTTAGCGGTGGTCAGTGCATTGTTCTCTGTGGCGCTGGGGAAGCAGCCTGAGCAGCCTCGAGGCAGTTAGCAAAGACAAGGTTAAGGACTAAACTGCATCTTATACAACACCTGCCACTGCTCCTGTGGCGAACTAATGCGACGACAGAGCTCTTTAAGTGTCTGATTCATCATCGCAGGCAACACAAAGGACTGCAGAGACTGTTTTATGCTAAAAACCTGAAAGACTGTAAAGCTGTTCCTGACGCCAAACACACACAAAGTTCCCGTGCTGTCAGTGCAAAATACAGCAGGCCGCTGGCTCTTTCTCAATATAGTTGTAGCTCAGGAGCTGCTGCACCACCTTGAGATTTGGGTCTTCTAATATGAAATGACCTGATTCTGAACTCTGCCACAGTCTGAGCCTGTCTGGTGTGGATGAGATGAACGGCCATTGTGGGGAGGTTTTGGCAGGTATAGCCGCCCGCACTGTTACAGTGCTCGGTGTAATTTAAGTCAGGGGACTGTGGCAAGAACCACACCCTGTTGTTCCACTAGTGGTGACAGCAGAGATGGTTTATCAGGTTTGAATTAGACAGAAGATGACTGAACGGATACCAGTGACCATCTCTCCCTCAGTTAAAGTATGATGACGTAGATGAAGTATGATTTTATGAAAAAAATAGCATTAAAGAAGTATTTCTGTAATCAATTTCTCAGAGGCTCCAAACGTAGTAAAGTCTACACACTAAGCAGCCATAAACATATATTCTCCTGAACGGCTAATTCATGCTTACATTTCAATTTTACCACTCCTGATTGAGTCACGGACTGAAAAATCACAAAGTACTGTTGACATGTGACAGGCTTATGAAAAAGTATATAAATAAAAATAAAGATGCACAAACCTGAGCAACAGTCTGCAGTGTAGAGTGCTTTTTCTCAGGATCAGCAGAGACTACACTCCTGTTGTCTGCATTTAATGAATCTAACAAAATTCATGAGGAAAATGCCTTCGAGTGACACTTGAAGGCATTTTCCTCATGAATTTCTCTGAAGAGTTTCTCTGCAGGAACATTGCAAAAACAGATATGTATGAACAAGAAATGTACAAGATTTCTTGTACACTATTGGGCCGTGGTCGAAGGATTGTGAAAATCTATTTTCAGTTCCAATCAACTGCTATAAAAAGACCAAACAAACATCTTGCAGTAAACCACCTTTTACGTTTAGCTGCCCAAAGAGTGACGTTAAGACTTCTGTGCTATTCCTGGGCCTGGCAAATGCATTTGGATCAGTGTCACACAAACCTCTGTGGAAAGTGTTCGGTTTTCTCACCAAATATAATCAGTGATCTGGTTAATGCACATGTGAGGGCAAGCTGAACAATAAAATGGGCCAAGCGAGGACATGGATTTCCATGCATCCAGAGACCTGTAGCCCGGGGCCGTGCATATAAGCCAAACCTGGGATGTATAAACGTGAACAGGATGTGCAAATATGTGTCCCTCTCTGCAGCTGTACACCCAGGGTATGTACAGTTTCTGACTGCTTAAGCTAGCATGCTAATCTGAGTTTTTGGTGTTCATGTCTTAAGTGTTTTAAATGGAACCCCTTTCGTCTTTAGATTAAACAAGTATTATGTCATACCTCAAATAAAAGGGCTTTTCTGGTTCAGGAATGAATTTATAGGATTGCAGTATTTTAGTCTCTCAACAAACTAGAGCAAAAGATGGAAAATGTTATTCAACCGTTTCCTGGCACACGTGTCATCTCTGCATACATTTTACATTACGTTACTGAATAAATTACACAGTGTGATTGTGATGGTCAAGTGAGTCAATGGGCAATGGGTGTTTGAATGTTGTGAACGTTGCATTAGTAGTAATGGTATTTGATAATATTTAGGAACATAACATGAACATGAGTGTTTCAGCCCATGTCCAAGCCACAGCCATGGATTTAGTTTAGTGTAAAAATGTCCGACACTACATAAATGATGTTCGGCATGTCCCACAGGATCTTAAGGCATTTGAGCACACTTCTTTAATCTTCTTTAGTCGTTAATTCCATTAAGAGGTTCGGGTGCAAAAAAATGCCAAAAAAACCCAAAACAATACAAATTCAAAGGACATGTTTAATTTTTGATTTGATCTCTCATTAAAAATAATTAAGTTTATGTTCTAACAGAAATTTTACTGTAGAAGCAAGAGGATAAAATGAATTTGTAATATAATTTAAATTCTTCTGTTTGTGTCTGGATTTAAAAGAAATAATAATAATAATATTGTTGCATGCCTGGACAAGTAAACCAAGTTACAATGAATAATGATTAAATGGCCTTACCACAGTAAACTATTTCATGTTAATGAGAGAAAAGGTGTCATGGCTGCTTTGGCACAAAGAATTGCAGAGTTTGGCAAGAAAGCAGATTTAGACATAATGATTTTATGGCCTTGGTTTAACAGATTTCATATTGCCTTTTTTTTCAAGATTGAACATTTCAGATTATCTTGCCAGTCGCAGGCAATTAAATTGTTGGGTCACAGGCTTCCTCTAACAATGCTCAAAAATTATTTAGAAAGAAAACAGCTCAAGCAAAAACAAACAAACAAAAAAACATATTTATATTTATATATACATGTATATATTTCGATTTACATAGACATATATACTGTTGAGCAGTATTACAAGAGGCAGAAGTATATTGATATGGTTCAATTAAAGAGTAGTTTGGCTTCAGGGCGAAGCTGCCCCTGAGCCTGGCGTTGATGCTGCAGTGTCATTGGTCAGAACAGTTTGCGGCTGGAGGGGTTTGGGGTCTTCAGTGATCCTGTTGGCCTTCCTCCTAATCTGCTGGCTGTAGAGTTCCTCCATGGATGGCAGCTCAGTCCTGATGACGTGCTGAGTAGCTTTCGCACCCCTTTGCAAAGCCTTACAATGAGGGCGATGCAGGCGGTGACAGAGCCAGTTAGACTCTCTATGGTTCACCTGTACAACCACAGAAGAAGAGGCGTGCTCTGGCTGTCTTTGTGGAGTCTGTGGAGCGAGTCCAGGTCAGGTCTTCGCTGTGCTCTTCGTCT
>JAOXYL010000045.1:6943497-6979050 GCA_028564955.1 Terapon puta
CACTACAGTAGAAGGGATCTTTTAATAGCCAGCCACAGAAGTTGTGAATCAATCCCTTGTGTGTTGATGCTGTAACACCCTCAGAAAGATCGAAATAAAACCAATACAACAACAATAAAATCCAAGTGTGTCATTTCTCTCTACTTAAACACCTACATGCTGGAAATTTCAGTATCACAGTATAACGGCTGCAGTTTAAAGAGGTCCGTCGGTGGCATTTTACTGCCCTCTTACTTTTCATTCTGTTGGTCCTTGGGCCCGGTTGAATAACTTGAAATGCGCAGGAGTGACTGACGGCGGAGAGAGACAAGTCTCCACTAAGACGGGAGAAAGCAGAGCCTCACTCCGCTGCAATAAGATCATCTCAGCCCACATTTATATCACTGCTCGGACATTTTGATGAACTGGGTTTGTTCGGTGGTTGTATAACACCGTGTTATGGATTCAGTGGAGGGGAATAAACATCCAGGATACTTAGGTTTGCTCTCAGAGAAAACATTAGTGCAGCCTCAAAGCAACAAAACATTACTGTAACTCCCAGGGTTCCCTTTGTGCCTCTTGTTCCCCGCTCTTTTTTCTTCAGCTATTGTTTTCTAAGTGGTCCAATCAAAGTGCACAGCTCCACTGCTGGTCTATTTTTAGCTTAAATGTGTCCTACGCGTGGCTTTAAGTGTCTTATTTGAACTTATATGACTGTATAGGTGTAATCTTTAATAGTGACACAGTAAACATTAACTAAATATTTCTCTGCATGGCTTTTTTTCACACAGCATGGGTAACTTTAAACTTTAGAAGCTAACCACGTTTTTTTTTCCTTTTAGCACTTGCTTGCGGTATATTTTTTTTGAGGTAATGACTAACTGTATCCCCAGCGGATTTTCTGCTGGCGTGAAGGATGATTGTGAAGACGCGCGCCGATGTTAACTCTGAATCAGATTTGCAGATAGGGAACCTGTAGGAAACACTGAGTGGGTGTTCGCCACAAATAAAGATGACACATTTCGCTGTACAACCAATTCTGAAACTCATCGTGGCTGTCAAACTTTTTTTTTTTAAAAAAAAGAAACAATAGTTATTGTCCTTCCACTGGCATCTTTTTTCAAGTTTATCTACAAAACAGCAGCCTACAGTGTGCCACATAATTTAGCCGTATAATGTCAGGTTTTTCCACACAGAGTGGGTGGAATAACTTAATGCTGTCAAGTCCTGATATCATACTGATACTGTGATCCTATAATCTCTGAATAGCACGAAAGTAAATGAAAAAGTGAGATATCCTGATATCCTTGGCATTATAGGACGACAGCGAGAAGAAAGGGAAGGTGTTTCATTACCACGGGGCGCTCCGCCGCGCCGCGGTGCAGAAGCTTGGCAAGGTTGCTTACTCTCAGTGGTTTATATCAACTTAAAAGGGAAAGATTATTTGAATCCCCGGGGACAGACTTCTCTGCTGGAAACACGAGCTTCAGCCAGGGCACAGCTGGCAGTTCAGCAGCTCTAATATAGCAGCAAAGAGATATTACGTCAGGTTAATTGCCGTATACCAGCAAGTGGTCAACGCAAGTCAGAAAAAAGGGGGTGTTTATTTTGAAGGCGCTGATTTGATTGCTGTTTTGATATAATATTAATTTAACATGAAAAGGAAATTTCAGGAAATCAAATGTGTGTGCCGTGACGCGGGAGGCGTGTGAACAAAAGTACAGAAGGCACAGCATGAAAGCCAAGATGCTGCCCTACAAATGTCATTTTTTCTGAAAACTTTCTGCGTGACAAACTATCGCACATTGCAGGAGCTTGTAATTCAGGAGCAATTTTTGGAATACCTGCTCACATCAAATAAGTCTTATTACGTGCTGTGCTATTACTCATTGGAAATGCATACATTTGCACAGACTAACAAACTTTTCAGAGTTCAGCTTCATCAAAGTTCTCCATGGCAAGCATAAGAGGATATTTACACAAATTCCTAAGGCTTAACGGTGTACAGCGCGTGAGTTATTTCAGTGTTTTTTTCCCTCATTAAAACCCGAGTTTTTTCCTGTTAAGTGTGAGTGTTAAGTGAGATAGGCTCCTTCATTCTGTCATTGTATGTATGTGTGTGTATATAGTACATGTGTCTGAGAGGAATATGGTCATGTGTTTGAACTCAGTCCTGAATAAGCATCATTAAGAAAAGAGATCGACCTGTGCTGGGTAATTTTACACTCCACCGCTGTTATAAAGGAAAGAGTTCATCTTGTGTTCAAGTGTTGCCCACAAGTGTAAGTGCTCCAGGAAGTGTTCCGGAAATTCTCTTTCTGTATCTGCTGTCCATGTCAGCAGACTTTCCTTCTGGGTAAAGTGTGTGAGGAATTGAAGCTTAGGTCGAGATACAACTGTGAAGTCACCATGCGAGGTTATTGTAAAAGCAACGGGTCGCTTAACAGGATTGATTGCCAATATGTAGCACTTTATCCATTAAGTACAAATTAATTCTATTGCTTTGTAAGCCCAGGAAACTGAGACCCCTGTGAAAATGACAATAATGTGAAGCACTCGCCCGTGAATGCAGACAGATTATAAAGCCAAAAGCCAAATGCTTTTCAAAATTGGACACTGAGTCATAAAAAAAGAGATTCATGGTAATGCAAGAAAATATACAGGTTTAAGAAAAAACTATTTTCTTTTGTGTCCTTGAATTTCAGCTCCGAGTCCATTCACGAGTGTCCTTGCTATCCAGGGCCAATCTCTCATGCACAGTGTTGGAGTGACACATCAAAACAGCGGAGGAGTGGAAGAGTTGGAGCCGTCTCGCTGTTTCTGCAGTTTAACGCCTCAGTTTTGTTTTATATTTCAGCTATTTTGACCTTTATGGACTCATCTGATCTGCACGACTGCTGATCATATTTCATTAAGGACTGATGCAGTGGCTCGGTAAGTGGCAAGGCAGAAGCTGAGAACAAAAGAGGATCTTTAAGCCTCAGAAATTAGGACTCGCAATCATTCTGCCTCATTCTGCCGCTTGTTAACGTTCTGCGGCATTTTTTTTTCTATGTGGTTGAAGGATGTGTTTTTTCCTAATATTATCTAAATGTATTATTTATTCATGCTTTCAGTAGAAACCAGAGAGACAAGCAATGAAATGCTCGTGTCAAAGTGTCTGTTCATCATCAAAGTTTTTGGAGCTGCTTACATTTTCTGACATCGTTCAACGTGAGCTGCAGGTGAAACTGTGCTGCCTGGTGGCCACCTCAAGGGCCCTGACGGATGACTTCATAAAATGTGTATAAGCTTTCGCTGTGCTAAAAAGAACTACCACTTGTTTATTTCCTGCAGTACAGTGCGGCAGTGTGGCGGTAAACCCCAGGGACCCGATACTCGTCTGTTTAAGCAGCACTGAATCTCAGATATTTTGCTTGTATAGTGAAGCAATATTCACAAAGCACCTCTTAATGTTCTTCTAAAAGGCTTAACTTAACCCCAATGGAAGCCATTAGTCTGTGTAGCAAAAAATGTGTTTTATATCAACTTTAATTCATTCTGGACACAAATTAATGATCAAGCAAGGGAAAAATAACAGACCACAAACCTTGAAGATTTTACAGATAATCAAGACTTTTTTTCTTTCTCTGTTTTAATGTCAAATGTGACTTTTATGAGCCATTAGTGCAGGTGGACTAAAATAGTAAAGAGTTTGAAGGACTTTTTTGAGTGTGCACATTTTCTATTAAAGAGTGGGTTCACCTTCACCTCCTTGCACCTCTTCTGTTTTTCTCTTTTAGCTAATACACAGTATAAGTACACTTTCATCATTATAATCCTTTGGAAAAACCAACTTCTTTCACTTGTGTGCTTTATCCTCTTTTAAGCACTATTTGCCTTGAAGCAGTAAGTTTATGCTGCCATATGACTTTGCGCCTCCACTTTTAACTGCCTGGCGTTGTCGCTCTGACTGCGCTTCAAGCGGTGTCCACGCGAAACGCAACCACACTGAGCGGACCCCAAACAGCACAATTTGAGACAAACAAGAAGATTGTGTGGTACCTGTAAAAAATGGTTTAATAATTTAACACATTGTTCTTTTGTTCGGAGTTACACTCTTACTGCACAACCAGTGAGTAAACTGCCTGTGGCACATTGCTGCAGGTCACAGGGAGGAAGACTTGTCCAGCTGGTGGTCTTAGCAAGTGGAAAAATAGTGGTGGGGAAACGCGCAGTGCAAATGGGTGCAGAGCAGGGAAAAACAGAAAGCATTTGGAAAACTTGTGGAGGTTATGACTGAGGGCTGCACCATGACCTCCGAATTAAAGTCCCAAAAGGACCCAAAGCCAAATCTAAACCCATGAACAGAGGCTGTGTGCAAGGAAAGGGGTGAAAAAAAAACTGGCCACTCACCACTGTTCAGCACCCTCGAAGCCAAATGTAAAACACAAGGACGAACCCTCTCAGTCGCACAACCCTCGGTCAGATTGGAATGAAGTTGCACAGCTGACAGGCAAAAAGTGTCTGGTCTGGTGCAAAATGAAAAGGGTAAAGACTCAAGCCCAGACACAGCAGCACAAGTATCCATCAACAGAGTGAGGCATGGCAGCCCCAAAATGTACCTGATGCAAAAATCAATCCTATCAGTGACCTATTAAGTGATGATGAACTGCAAGACTTCAGAGGTGCCAAAGGCTTAAAAATCCCCTTCCAGCTCTGAGGAGATACTAGTCACAGTACTTATGAGCAGTGATGATGCAGCTGATGATATCTCAGTACCAAGATGATAGGATGGATATAGAATCACAAACAGGACTTGTTTAACAAATGGTTCCTCCATATATCGACTTCCCCATATGCATCTGCAGTGGTTTGTGAAAGCAAAAAGACAAGGCAAATGTATTTATTTAGCACATTAAAGCAACAAGGCGTTTCAAAGTGCTTCACATAAGACACCAAACGCATTCAGACAAAGTGCAAGAGAAACACATTGCCACAAAAAAAAGAAAGGACACTGGAATATAAAGAGCAAAGAGAGATAAAACCCCAACAAACATAAAAGATCTGCATAAACTCCTTGTTGCCTGGGATGTTATGTAGATTTATCTCATCATGCAAGATGCCTGTAAGACCTCCTCCCAGGAGATGTGTACTCCGAGACTTTGAGTTAAAGTCTAACTTTCAGTTGCATAAGTACAATTTAGTGATTCTTTACATCTTAAAAAGTTTACTGAAGCCTCTTCAACTCACAGCTAACCAGTCGAAATGGCGGCAGAGAAACTTTGCCTTGAAATGTGGCGACCTCCGCTAAAATGCGCCACGACCAAGGCAAAGAATGTGAGAACCAGCTATTCAGGCATCTGGGGAAATATATTGGCATTGTAATCTCAAACACATCTCCCTATCACCCGCAAAAGAATCTGGCTGAAAGAGTGATCTTATCCTGTTACTATGCTGTGGACCTTGGATAATGACGGAAAAGGAACTCAGGCTGACTGTGAATAAAGTCCTAGAGTACATGCTTAAACCAGTGAAGCAACAGGTGATTCTCCTTGGTTTTTATTTTTTATAGAGAGCCCCATTTGCTGATTTACTTGATCTTTGGTATAAATGATAATGAAAAGTAGAACACAAACCAGAAATGTGCCCAGAAATGACAGCAGCAAAAGAAAGAGGCGCATGACATTCAATCCAAAAGAACTAAGACGACTACAGCAAAGGGAAAAACATACTATGATCAAAAGAAGCAAAGATCACCAGACCTCTGTGAAGAATCTGGAAAAACGTACTCATATTTGGAACATCAAGTACATGTTTTGGTCTCTCGAAAATGAGCAAAGAGTTTATGAGGCAGAAGCCTGAATGTGGCACAGCGAGAGGCCGAATCCTTCGCTGCAACATGCTGGTGCCATGTAATGCTCTGCCACTTGAGGAAGCGGCTAAAAGCATGGTGGGTGGACAAAAAAAACTCCTTTTCAACAAAGAAAGATACAAAAGGAGACTAAAACAAATTAAATGAGAGCTCAGATGACTGAGATACCACCACCAGATAGAAGAAAAACGTTGCACCTTCAGTTACTCCTAAAAGAATACAGAAAGAAGTGGTTCTTCTCCCAAAGACTCACCATCAACTTGGCTCTGCAATTTATAACAAGCGCACCATAGAGTGTATCCTGATTTCGCTGCCTCGCCATCTGGTGCAGCAGTTGCACTGCTCTCCACCATCAGGCTTTACAGAGCGGTCATCCATGGAGGATCTCTACACCCAGTGGTGTAGGAAGAACAGCGACAGGATTAAATGTCAAATATTCCTATTTTGAACTTTTGAACTCTTGTTATGTCTTATGTTCCCTTTCTACCTGTGTGATTTTCCTCTATACATATTACATTGTGTTGGAGGGAGCCCGATGATTGCTTCGCTGTGATTGGACCTGAATTTGAATGAGCCTGAGCTTGGTGCTCATGGGGAGCAGGTGGAAACTGCAGCGCAGATGCTTGTGGACAATGAAGAGTCTACAGACCTGTGCAGTGATTATTGGTCAGTCTGTGTGTCATGTGACGGGACTTCACGCCCTGCACTTCTAGAGATGTGTTTGTGACACATCTGGTTTATCCAACCTTTGTTCCCTGCGGATACAACAGTCTGTTTATAGCTTTAATGTGGACTGCTGCAGCTTATTGTCTAATATGAGCCCAGTAATGCTGACTGCATATAAGATGAGGAGTTACTGTGCATTATTTGCATCAGGTGACAATAAAGTTCAACAAATTTATAACAAGGAAACCCTTATCTGAACATAATGTGAACTTATACACCTATTTATAGCTATTTGTACATCGTACTCACATAGTCTACCAACCACGAGGAGGTTTTCTTCTTTGGCTTGATGGCAGCTGAAATAATGTTTTCAGCATACGTCAAGTCAAAAGTCTCCAGAGAAGAGCCTGAAAAACGCGCAGATGCTTCTTCCGGCCCGCAGGAGTTATTCAGCCCTCAGTACCGAGGCTAACTTTGAGCCAAAGAGCTGAAAAAGCCACATTCCTGCAGCCAGCCTTTTATCGCGGCAACACAAGAGGATCAAGTGCGATCTTAACTTTCAGAGGCCTCTAATGCCCATGTGTGCGCGGAGAAAACACTCGACGCGCAGAGAAAAGCTCAGCCTTGATGAATCATTCTGTTTCAAGTGAGAAGCAAGCCCGAGTGTTGCCCGCAGAAGAAAATTGATTACAAATCTGCTGATGGCTGCTGTCAGACCCTGTGTGTTTTTGGAGGGCTCGCTCTGAAATGAGCTGTGTTATTAATAAATTGAGCGTTATGAAAGTCCCTGTCATGAGGCTCAGTTACCAGCTCCTGCACCCTGATGGTAATGGTGGCTGAACCTCCCCCCCTTCCCCCAACACTAGTTTGAATCTGCAGACGTGATGTTACCTAAAAGATTCAGGGTGCTCCTTTAAAAGACATAAAAAAAAAACGCATATGGAATTATGATCCTGTGCGTGACGTCAGAGGGTTGATTAAATATTTATAGCCGGTATAGCGCATATATCTTCACAACTTCATTATGAAAGGAGAAGGTGGGCTGAGCGTCCAAAATCCCCTCGGAGGCGAGCAGAACAGACGCGCTGCTGAGAGTTTCAGGGACGCAGAGGACGCGCTGGGACTTTTCCTCCTCCTTCCCCTCCCGCTCGACGCGCACCGAGGAGAGGAAGGAGCAGAGAGATGGGCGCACAGCTCCTCTGGGATTCGTTTTAAGGCGGCGGCACCGGCGGCAGATCCAAATGTCACACTTCAGGAGACTTCGGGGGAACTTGTTTGACGGGGGGGCTGACCCGGTTCGCCTCCTGGACGCCGCCGCGTTCGCGCCCCGCGCTCCAAGTTTCCTCGCAGAGTTCAGCAGCCTATGAAAAGAAATAATGCGACTTACGCGCAGCCGATGCCTCCGAGAAGCCACCCCTATCCTCACATGCCAGTCTGTCTGACTTTAGAGCCCATACTCTTGCCAGACTCCGGCTGCGGACCAACAGAGGAGGAGGAGGACTCCCGATGGAAAACCATGCAGCACTTTGAACCCATGGAGACATGGCACATAGGCTCCTCTCCTCTACGAACAGATTCAGCGCCAGACTCGCCTTCATATTCACCGTGTCACTGTCCTGCACCTATCTGTGCTACAGCATCCTCTTCTGCCGCGGCACGATCATGACGAACCAGGGTTACGAGGGGAAGAGGTGCCCGCCGAGCAAGAGCGCGGGAGGGAAGAAACTTCTCGGGAAGCTGGAGGACTGCGCGTCGCTGGAAGTCAGGTCCGCCGCCCAGAGAGCGCCCGCGGACCCCCGCGACCAAAGCAGAGCCCCTGCCGCGTCCGGGAGCCACTGGGCCGACGCCAAGTTGAGAAACATGAGCGTGGCGCAGAAATATGGGAATAAGAAGCTGCCCAACGCGCTGATAGTCGGCGTGAAGAAAGGAGGCACCCGCGCCGTGCTGGAGTTCATCCGGATACATCCAGACGTGCGCGCACTGGGAACTGAGCCGCACTTTTTCGACAGAAACTACGACAGGGGGCTCGACTGGTACAGGTGAGCAACAAATGAACCTGGCATTTGAGTGCTGATTATGTCTATTTATCTGACATGCGTGACTTTTTAAAAGATTTTTGTTTTGTCTTATGCGTAAATGTGTGGCTCTCACTCGTGTCACCCGCTGCAGTCACCCCTCTGCTCAAAGGGGGCTCTTGTCATGTGTGATGTAGACACTTGCAAATTGTGACAAGTATGAATACAAGGTTATAGCCCGAGGCTCCTCTCTGTCCTATAAATCTTTTACAGTTTCCCAGAGGCCCATAAGTCATTTTAAGGGGCACACTTGGCTGCAGCTTGGACACACAAAGGCACCATTTCAGTTGGAGGGGCCACTACACACAAACACAAACACACACACACACATACACTCATTCAGACACATATTCATACACGTTACCTCATGCAAAACACACCTTAGAAGCACACCAGCGCCAACATCACAAATTCATTTTTTTTAGTCTGTATGTCTGTCTGTTTTTTTTTCCCGGATGCTGCAGATGTTAGCTGTCAGCAGAGCTCCACGGTGCTGAACAGACAGCTCCATGAGGCTCGAGCAGGATCACTTCACACAAACAATCACAGCCGAAAGCACATGTGACACAGGCAGCCCCCGGGTTACCAGCTGGCTTCAAACAGGCTGCACCGTCGCACAAAATGTTCTCACGTTAGTAGGTGGAGGCAAAAAGGGGCTCATGGGGTGCACCGAGCCCTTGAGCCCTCACCCTCATCCCCCTCTGGCTCTATCACACTCTGTCTAGATGGACCCAGTGATTTGAAGCAGCAGACTTATCTTCTTCTCTAAGTCATATTTTCAGTTTCTATCATATTTTTTGTTCAAATTAAAGCAGAAAGTTCAAGGTCTCCCTCAACAAAAAAAACCCTATAAAGACCAAAAATGTTGCACGCAAGTCTGCAAATGTCGTCCAGGAAGGCTTGGTGTTGTTGTGTTGCGTGATACCCGGTTGTCCGTGCCTGCAGCTCTCTGTTCACATAGCCACAGTGCCACCAGTGCTGAACAGACCACAGAGCAGCGCTTCCAAGAACATGGAACAAGTGTCGAGGTCTGTTCTCAAGCTGCGCTGCAGGAACGAACAGCTGAGGCTGCATCAAATTATCATGTATATACCTGCCCACCATGCCTCAGCTGGGTTTGTTCACATTGCGTCGGGCATGCGCACACGTCACTTTTTTTGTTTTACCTTGGATTTTAGCAGCCTCAGATCTCAGGTTTTTTTCCCCCAATAAATATTAATGGTCAATTACAAGAGGTGCCTGTTCAAACTCTTTTCTTGAACTGAACAGTCCTTTAAAGTACTTATGTCCTCTCCTCATGTCAACGTGACATGATTATAACTTGATAGCTTTGTTGAAATTTGGTTGTCGCTTCTAATGTTTCCTAAAGTGAAGATCCTGTGGAGCTGAGAAGTGCCTGAAAAGACACAATCATTTCTTAAAGTACAAAAAGAGGTAGCATTCGTTCGTTTGTTTAAATTAGCAACTCTCTCATAGAAAGCTTTAACATAGTCTGTCTTGTTCTATCAAACAGTTCATCTCAGAGTGAAAATAAATGCACATAATCGAATGAAGATGCATGTAGAGAATGTCAGTGTTACAAAATTGTACAAACACAGATGCGAGGCACTAGAGTTATCTCAGAAGCTGCTCCCTGCTCCTTTCATCTTCAAACTAATGAACCAAAATAATACTGCAGAAGCACGTAAATGTAAGACACAAAAGCACTCCTTGTCCACTGGTCGTAAGATAAAAACACTTGGTGTTAGGTGTTAATCTTCATTTTCTATATATTATACTCAGTTGTCAAGCTTACACCATGATGTCTTTTGATTTGCATGCACAGGAGGGAGCGGTTTGCCTTTTGAACAGTAAAAGAAAACTTCCTAAAGTGCTACTTTATAGATAGTTAGTCTTTCTCGTGAAAGTGATTTAGAAACATTCACAAAGGTGCAAAGGTGTTTGTAGCTCTTTAACAGAAGGAGCTGGAGAGCCTGTTAAATACCCCAGCAAATACCTCGACATTTAACGTGCGCCCAGAGGATGTCGCTTTTCGGTGTTGAAGGTGTTGATTAATTTACACTTGCACAAACAAGACCAATTGTAGACACAGTGTGATGTCGCGCTGTTGCACATTGTGTATTCATAGGCCTTTCTTGATTAACAAGCATACTAGCCACACCACTCAAAGGGAAGTTCACCATACGCCTGCTCACAAAGCCGGTTGGGTGTGCAGACTGAAATAGCTGCAGTGCATTTTTATATCGCTCCAACAAAACACATCGCCCAACCATAAGACCATTCACTGCACCAGCAAGCCTCCGTCACATAAATCCACCATCCTAATTCAGCTTAATGATGCAACAGCAGCCGCTTACTTCATCAGCAAGGGAACTAGTAGACCAAAGGCTCTGCAGAAGTTTGATTTTGTTTTTTTCCGCGTCACTCTAAATTCAAGCAAAGATAAATCAAGGTCCGTCCCACACTGATATGACGCCACTTGTGGAAAATTACAAAGCTGGAAAATTGCATGCCTGTCACAAGCTGACAGTTCATATATTCAAGATAAATACTTAAACAACACCTCGGACACAAAGACTGGTTTAATTCAGGCCGGAGCAGCTTTTACTCAAGAGTGACTGAGTGATGTTCATTGTATTAGACTGGCCCTCAGTGATTATCTGTCACAATGTTTGGGTTGTTGGCAGCACGTCACGCAAAGTATCCTTCCATTTTGATTAACTGTCACGTTTGTCTTTATAGCGAGTAGCATCATGCATTTGCACGTTCTACATGTGTTGTTCTGCTCCGTGCACAAGTCACTGGTTGGCCCATCTACCTGTCGATCAATGCGCCGTAAATAACAGCTATTTTCATTATCAATGAGTCTATAAGTCAATCTTTCAATTAATCACTCAACATTTCAATCATTCAGCAAACCGCTAACAACACAAAACAACACCTTGATGCTCAATCTACAGACTGCAACACCCAATCAAACAGCAGGCATCTAAGACAATTACTTCTTCAATCATTTTTAAAACAGATATCAGAACAAGACATGAGATCCATACAGTAGTATAATATGCTTATAATATAGGGGAAGAATTTTATTAAATTTTTTATAATTTATTAACTAACAGGGTGTGAGAAATATCAGAAATAGATTATTCTATGATTACTACAAATATATTAATAAAAATTCATTTCTAAACATCATGACATGATGTCACTTAAACTAAAGACTAAATGGGGAGACCGAGATTGTCATAGCATGCTGACATTAGCATCTTTCACAGTAACTCTCCGCAAAAGTTTGAGCATAAAGATCCATCCTTGATACTGGGGACATTATTTTGAGAAAATAAGCTCCCGAACTTGTCTTTCTATGTATTTCATCAATCCAACAGTGTGTAATGAGGATTATCGTATTGCAGGCCCACTACTTGGCTCAATGATTAATTGATTACTGAAATTGCTGCTGATTAAATTTATATTAATGTTACTGATTAATTTGGGTTCAGTCTTGACCTTGGGCCTAGTGTGTGTGTGTGTGTGTGTGTGTGTGACAAAAAAATCTCAACTCAGGGTCCACTTTTCTACCTTTTCTTAAAACTTGATGACATCTTGTGGCCTTCATCAGTGAATGCAAGTGCCTCTGGTGTCATCACAAGATAATACCGGGCAAATTAACTGACTGATTTAAGACAATTCAAACCCTGCACAGTCTTTTCTGGAGAGGAGAGAATTCCCGATACATTTAGAAAAAAAAACATTGATTTTATTCGAACACATTCTCAGCAGCAACTATCTGTTGAAAAGACAGAAACATACAACATGTGGCACCAAATTAATTCTCGTCAATTTCAGCGTGCCGGCCAGTTGTTCTGCGCAGTCTGTCCTGTTACATTAAGCGTGTGACAGATCATTTAGCCCCAGAAGAAAAATGGTGCAGTGTTCATTACTGTGCCTCCCGAACAGAACACACACGTGGCCTCATTTATTTTGTGCGAGGGTATGCACATAACCATGCAGGACCTGATAAAACAGACATCTCACCGCCACCAATTTCCCTCGCACTTCTCTCGGCAGTTTTTCCATTCTCCACAGAATCATAAAGATCAAACAAAAACACGTCGCTATACACCATCAGGACTTAAAAGGGCATCTCAGCTCTATTGATTTCACAGGAGTCAGAAGCACTTCCAGTAGATTCCCTGAGAAGGGTTGAAATTGTATGAGAGGCTGCAGCTACAAATATTCTCCAGGTCCACATTAATTGGCTCGGGGAGGCAGGGAGCTCTGGAACAGTATCATCAGAAAGGTTGATGAGGACAGAAAGTTAGATGGTTCTCATTTAACACAGAAAACTGCACATTATACGGCGAGGAATGGTAAGGCGTAACTCTGCATTATTAATGAGCTGTCTTCATTTCTGTGCAGCTCAGAGACATGCAGTGGTTAACATTAATTACAAAACAACTCTTTTTGAGACGTTTCCCCAATGAGACCAGTCTAAAATAGAGAAATGGCGCCTTTATTCCTTTAATAGAATAATACAGGAAATAATGTGCTCATGCATACATTAAGGGCCAATCACATGCTTAAGGCCTGCTTAATGTAATTAAACAACTAACAGTGCCAGTTCAATCTGTCAACTTTGAGGGTCTGGAGAATCTGGTATTTTATGATATAATAAACTTTTACAAGTACAAGCACAACTTGCTCATTAGCCAGCATAAAACTTTCAGTCTGTCCATCAACCCCCTTAGTGCAGTCTGAATGATCTCAACAACCACTGGATGGATAGCCATAAAATTTTGTTCAGACATACATGTTTCCCTCAAGATGAATTATAATGACTTCCCTGATCCCTCAACTTTTCCTGAACTGACATCAACAGATCGAAAATTTAAATTGTCCAACACATTTATTTATGAACAAATATATTCAAACTAATCAGCCCCAGCTATGCCTTCTGATAAATGCTAAGTGTTATTTCAATAGTAGCATGCAAAACTAAACTAAATGAAATGAAAATGTTCGAGACGGTGAACATGACACCTGCTAAACATCACTTACCTCACCTAGCATTGTCATTTAGCTCAGTGCAAGTCAAGTTAGAAAGACAGAAAGACGTGATAATTTGTCAAGTTAGAAGACATGGAGCATTCATTTTTTTCAGACTCAGGATAAAGCAATAATGAGATCTATATATATGTAAATATATATACATATATATATATATATATATATATATATAGAGAGAGAGAGAGAGAGAGAGAGAGAGAGAGCAAAACATATTATATATAGGCATAGCTTTAGGAAATATGGTTGTTGTCTTTAATGATATACTGTATTTTTCTGTGGTCAAAACATTTGCTGTATAGGTCAAGCAATAATTGAAAGATGACAGCGCTGAAGCATCAGTAGTGCCTGCAACAAATGTCAAAATGTCAACAAATTATCAAAATAACTCTGTCATGACATTGTGATTCAGGAAATATCTAGCAGTCAGCGTCCTTAGCTCACACTTACAGTTTGTCAGCTTGTTAACTTTTCTCCCTTTGGCGAACCCGGCGTCTCCCCGCTGACCGGGGATCAAATCGTGTGAGCTTTCCCTCCTGACTCTCCCCAATTCTGTCTCCTTTTGTATTTCGCCTCCATCTAACTGAAGAGAGAAACTACTAAAGGTGTGTGCACCGTTCGCTCTCCATTTATAAGTATCCTTGACTGTCACATTGCCACAGGCTAAACTGTAAACCCAGAAAGAACTTCTAAGTGCTTCAGCGTTCATGAAAATTCAAGAAATCTCCATTTGTGTCAGTTAAGGTGCTTTTGCCCATCGCTGATTAAGGCAATGTCGCAATATTATCATCATGAGGGGTATTTTACATGAATTATGCCATACAAAATGCTATAATATTTAGAAAAGGCCTTTCTTCTGTTTTGTGGTTAAAAACAGCTGTATATTGATAAAAGAATACACAAAATAGGTAGAATAAGTTACATCTGAGACTGCGTGGTTTCGCTTTCAGAGGCTTTCCCGTCTGTCTGAACGTCTCCATCTCAGTGTCCGTGGGTACTTTCCTGTGCCACATGTTAATGTGACAGCTCGTGGCTCAGCTCAATTCAACGTGTTATTGTTCAAGGAGAGCAAGTGTCAGTCATTTCCCTCTGCAGACCAAACCATGAATAATTGTTTTTTCAAGGAAAACAAGAGCCCGGTGTTGAAATGACAGGGATTAAATAGGTGTCGGTTCAAGGTCAAACGCATTATGCAATTTCTTCCCAGTATTGCAGGGCTGCATTGTCCTGCTATAAATATGTTTTGATTATATTATATTATATATCTGGCCGAGAGCAGGTCTGGTGTCAGAGAGATCCCCCGCTGCAAAACATCTGGCTCTGTCTGTATGTAATTTTCAACCAATTTGTCTGCAATTAAATTAGATAAATAGATGCTTGATTCTCAGAGCGCTCAATTGGTATTCACCTCTGTTCCTCACCTAGCTGAATTGGCCGCAGGATTGCTGTATTCGTCTGGACTGCTCTTTGTTAACTCTTAATAGACTTTCGAGGCGGGGAGCCTCTGTTGCTGGTGATTAATGATCAGATGTCATCACAGCTGTAATCTAAGTGAGTGATACTTTAATAATGGAGCAGCCTCTCCAGTAGAGACTGGATCTTTGCTGTCATATCAAGGAAGAGGAAGATGCCATTTTTAGAAAGTGTGGCGGCACAGACATTATGAGAATCACGCAGCATAAGAACATTTCCTCTGCAGTCTACCTGAGTAATACAAACTGTTAATGGGTTTGGGTGGCAGGGAGTAAGTCTGCGTGTGGTATTGGATTTTCAGAACATTTCAGGACAAATGGTTTGTATGAAATCCCATTTTCACCAGTCAGTTTCTATAAGTATGGCGAGAAAGTTTGCAAATAAAGAGACTTTGACTCTGCTCAGCATTAGAAAATAGACAAAAATAGATAAAAAATATAGATAAATAAATCATGTAAGCAAAGAAAACAAAAAAATAGCTTCTGTTTGACAAAAGTCCAGTTCTAAGGACAGATCACAATTCATACATTCATTATTAATAAGCCTGTTTTACTAACCAAACCTCAACACTCATATATATTGTATATTTTTGTTCCCACACCAAAGCTTTTTGTGCATAGCCTCAGACTTTGACCATCATTACTCTGCACGCTGCTTACTGTGATAACACTCTGGCAATGAGAGCCCAGGAGACTTTTCTTATAATTTACTGTGTAACTGTTTTGTTGCTAATTTACTCCAGAGACCGAACAAACACAGCATGTAATGGATACTTTGATTTGGGCCTCTCCACGGATAGCCTGTGAGCCTGCATATTGTTCAATGGGCAGGATTCATTATTTGTCCTTTGTAATGACAAACATGTGTTGTCCGGTGGGAGGTAAAAGGCCATTCTCGAAATCTCAGTGCCCCTGCTCCCGCTGAAACCTCTCACATTGTGATTAATGGTTTCTAAGTTAAACCCCAATCAGATCAGTGTTTGCCTGAAATCCTCCAACTCATTAAACTCCTTTTCAGTGAGAGTCTGCTACCTTAATTAATCAAAAGTGATATGAAGATATTCATTCAACATATTGGATGATGTAGGTGTCAATTGTGAAAATGTTTTTCTTATCGGTTTTCACATGTGAAGTACATGTAAAATCTAGCTTTACTTGTATGTGCACTATCCACTGGTTCTTTTTTGCTTTGTTTGTTGTTTTGTCAGGCACATGTATTTTGCACATATGCCTCTGTTGCATGACAATTTTGCGTTTGTGCTGCAAACATTTACCCGTCGAGAACCCATCTTGAACTGGCAATATACACCATTCTGTTTTAAGTTCAATCACAGCAAAATGACTGTAATACATTCTGAGTTCATTGATCGTTCACAAGGAGATGATTCAAAGCTGACCTTTACTTGTTCTGATGGTCTGCATCCCTGATGAACCTGCCTCGCTCTTCTGAAGTTTAAGTTGTTCAATAAGACAGACTCGACTGGAGCAGGACGGTTTGCTGTCTCACTGCGTGGCTTGTCTTCACACCGTGAAAAGAAATCATGCACATTCAGTAGGTGATGCAACCATTTGCAGCTTTTTTATTCATATATATGCAGTGTCACATACAGGGGATGGACCTCTACAGACTGTAGTCTGTAATGTAAGACAGGAGACCTGCACAAATGCCTTTTAATCTCTAGTCTTTGTTTGGTCCATGATGATCATTCAAATTCAGCTACACTGGCCTGCAGTTTGGGATTTACTAATTTCATACATTTGAAAAAAGTTTTCTCCAACACCACCACAATATTTATTTGTTATATAAGCCTATGTAAGACTACCAGTCCTCTCATGCAGTCCTCTGTTAGCGCAGCCACTGAAAATTGTAGATGAACTTGATGTGAACTTGATGAGATGGAGAAGCGGCTGTCTGTCGGGGCAGACCCTCTAGGGTTGAGAGTGCTCATCCTGCCTGGTTCAGCAGCACATTCAAAATGTTCAGATGTTCGCTATGTTGAACCTCACAGATGAATGACTAAACCTCACGGGAAGTTGAAGCCTGGGTGAAACGCAACAACCGGGCAATTTACAGACATTAGCTGGTGGCAGAAGTCAAATACATTTCAGGGCTTCACAGCATTTGCAGCTTAGAAACTCTTGTTGGTGAATTGTTTTAGGTATAATATTCATATATTTCCATTTTCAGTGGAACCAATCCTACTATGACGGTTGTTGTCTTGATTGGCTAAGCTATAAATGTCTGCTGTCCTGAATTGGATCTGCTGTGGTACAAAATGTAGCGTGCTCTCTCAGTGGAGCGGCACACTGCAGGAAAACGGTGTATCTGGGTCTAATGGAGAGTCCTCGGTACTGTGAAATAGAGACATCCATGTTTGTGGCTTATGCTCCTTTAATGATATAGCAAAGTCCAGAGGGAACTATGCATGAACTCCAGACCCTCCTGCCTCCGCTGCGGCAACAGAGATAAATTGTTCAGTGAGACAGCCAGGAGGCTCTTTTAGGGTCACTACAATATGCAGACTAGCTTTCAGCACGCAGCAGCTCATTAATGAGTGGCAATGACAGCCGTGCGTTCCTCTGTTGACCCTGACGACCTGTTGATAAGAGCTGCAGAAGGATGCTTATTCATGCATTTTTGTGTTTTCTTTCACTCTTCTTGCGGAGTGGGTGATAAAGCCAGCGCTTCATCAAATCATTTACGGAGCACAGTTGTTAGAAAAAGACTAAACAAAGAAAGAGATAGCTTTATGTCTTACTTAGTAGCCCAAGTTCAAGTTAAAACGCCTTATTTGATAATGAGCACATGTTCTCTGTACAAGCAATTTCTACATAAGTAAATCTGTTTGACTTTAGTGTTTGCTTCATCTGTTTTCAGAGGGTATTGTTGTGCAGTACATTACACTGAAAGTGCAGACACAGAGTAAATTGTAAAGCCTCCCTGTTGTGAAGAGACTGAAATCAAAACGTTCACAATAAAAGGAACACCATGCACATTACACCCGTTTCATGTGATGCCCTCTGTGTTTAAAGAGATGAAGTGTTTTAGGAGAGGGTAGGAATAAAAGACGACATCGTTTGAGCTCTGATTGAATTAATAATCATGTAGATGCTAAAGGGTTGATTGATAATGCTGCTAGCGATGATATTAACCAATCCCTTTCTTTTATGGTAGTTACTTAGAAAGACTTCTGGAATATGTGCAATAGAATATTAAACAAACAGTATGAACTTTTTATAAATAGAATAAAGTCAAATTCAAACATACCTTTAAGAAATTAAATCAGCTACTTTTAAGAGAAATTTCCAACAGGAATTGTGCAATTACACCATCAAGCGCAAAGCTGAAGCATCCAGAACAAATTACCTTTCAAACATGTTCTCGCCTTCAACCGCGAACAGGTCTCATTTACAGTACAGAGCAGATCCTCCACACCTGACTTCATTTTCCCAGAGTGATTAAAATGTCACAGCCGTGCCTCTAATGCATCCTGACTTAAAGTTTCTCCAAGAATCGCGAAGAAGACTGTAAATTACCCCAAAGAGTTTAATGTTGACTCTGTGCGAGAGGGCGGTAATCAATCAGGGCACTTCACTCAAATGTCAGTTAATCAAGGTGTGTGTCTGTGCGCGCGTGTTCACATGTGTTGTACAGATCTCTGCATTAAAGTGCTTTTTTAAAGTTTGCTTCTCCTGATGCTCGAATTCTGATAAAGATGCTAAAGTGTCAGAAACATTACCCCGTGAGCAATTGCATTGGAATTACAATCATGTAGCTTTTCTACCTGCAAATAATTACCAAGAAAGGACTGAACAGCTTTTAGCAAGAGCGCACCAGAACCCACTGCCATGGAGACCCTCGGTTTTATCTTTTAATTTCAGATGCTGTGTGCAGCGCAGGTAGTTTCTTGGGGGCAGAGAAAGAAAAAAAATCCCGATGGTTGGATCAGACACCCGCCTCAGGTGTCACATGTTCCCCTCCTGGTCTGATTCCTGCTATCTCAATAAAGAACAGATACATAAATGAGACTACTGCTGCCATGTGAGCAAAGAAAGTGAGCAAAGAAAATGATTGATCACAAATTGTAAATATCTGCTCATGAATTCTGTTGTTTCTTATCATGTGTTGCCATTAAACGCAGCCACGGAAAGACCAACCACACAAATGAGCGTGAACGCGAAGCCCAACTACAAAACGTTAGATCAAAACAATGTTTGTAGATATTACAGGCCCAGTGTTCCTCATTAACATCACTCCAAGACAGGCGACTTAGAACTCGCTGGTCCACGCTGCTCCCACTGACATGAAAGCACCCTGTATAAATGGCTCCAATTTCAATAAAACTAAAGACTACCACCCTTTGATACTGGATCGCTTTTAGTGGAGAAAAAGTGACTACATGTGACTTAATCATTAATAACCTCTTTGCCTCCATCCTGGAAGCATTATGGTTGGCTGCTAACACTCAGATTAGACAGGCCAAAGCACGGCACGTTCCAGTGCAAGGTAACCGATGCTGGATGCTGCAGAAGAAAATCCAAGGTGAGGGTTACAGGACAGGCGATACTGTCCGAGAATGATGACCGGGAGACTGCAGTTTGTTTTCTGTTTCCCACCAACAGTCAACGCTGGCTTCTTTTAACCAAGACCGCAGTCATTCCCTGACGTTATTTAACCATGACAATGGTTAACCACGCACTTATTTTGATCCAAGCCATCATCATTCATTCGCTAAACCCACTGAGGTCCTTTTTGTACCTAAAGCTAAACAAAATCTAACAAGAAATAATAAATTATAAGACTGTTTTTTCAACAGTTTTATTAGTGGTTTGGTTTTGGAAAGCGACAGATCAGAAAATGCCCCCATACGTCATTCTAGTGGCCTGTTTTTTTGTTGTGTACTTTGGCGGACCTGTTGAATGAACGGAGATGGACAAAAGAACCTGCAGGCTGCTTTCTTTGAACTCAGGCGAACTTTACCCATAATGTATTGAGGTGATGGATGCCAGCATAGAAGCTTTCTAATGCCAACCGTGTCTGTCATTTGACACTTATTTTGTACGTCGTGCCCATTCCTTAAGGTCTCCCAAATCAAAACTGGTACAGGCAATGGATGCATTAATGAGGACATGTTCAAATTCAGGACCACATTCATGTATAGAAAGTTCACTGCTCGCATGCGTCAAAAATCCTGTGCCTCCTCAGGCATCTGTGTTTTGAGGCCCCACAGAGAAATTAGCACTAGAGCCTTTTACCAGTGAAGCCAACTGAGAGCATACACGTCCCCTGCACACATTAATGTGATAAAAAGATTTAATTATACGGCTCCTCCAGCCTTTCCAGATGTTATTGGACCCTATGGATCAAATTCGTATAATAAAAAGAGTCATTTTGGGGTTTGTGATATATTTGACCATTTGACAGCCAGCCTTTTTGAAATGATTGTGTATGGGTAAAATGTCTCTCAGTTTAATTTTATATTAGCCAGTTTTTATACTTTTAGGGTAATTAATTTCAAGTTTCATGCTGCTCAGCTTGAAATGCATCAGGTTATTTTTTTGTTTGTTTTTCCACCTTGTCCCCTCAGTGTTGTATAACGTCTGTGTAACAGTCATGTCCGTTATCTGGTGCTGAGGCTTGCTGGGAGTAAACAAACATAACAGCTGTAAAAATCAATAACTCAAGGTAAGTTAGCATATGTTGCAACTTCCTCTGATGGACAGGCCCACTTGCAGCTCTGTATCAACACAAAAACAGCCACATTGAGTGAAAAATGTCAGTGTGAAACCTCCTCTTAGTTCAACATCATTTGCTTTTTTGCGAGCACCTTAACCACCAGTATCCCGTGGTGTTATGTGTAAACAGTTGTTCACAGAATAGATCTCTATACAGCTGTGTCGCCAGCAGCAGGCAGCTGGATGTATACCATCTGTGACCTTTCACTGCATGTTTTTACACTGTCAGCCCAGCTTTGCAGTGCGACAAGTTGCGAGTTTTGAACCCGCGCATACAGGATCCTCTCATCTACACAATCTTCATCTCTGAGGATGGTGAAAATGTGTAGAATTGACAAGCCAGATAACGAAGACAGTTTCCTCAGCACGCAGCCAAAGATCTGTTTGGATTCTGCACCTCTTGGAAAACGGCTGCAAGTTTTTTAGTATGTAGCAAAGCTGTTTGCTTGAAAAGGTGCTGTTCTCATAAAAGATTAATAGTTGCCTAGTGGCCCTGAGGCACCCAAGCCAACAACTCAGGATTCATAAATAAAGCTAAATGGATCAATATTTCCAAGACTTTAGAGGTAACCTATGGCTACCCCTACCTTGTGAGAGAAAGCTTTGAGAAAGGTTAGGTTTTAATCGAAGCCTTCCCCCAGTAATAATAAAGAAAGCGTGGTATTTAATCATCAGAACTGCGTGCCGGCGTACCTGAAATCCACAAACTGATTCACATGCTATGCGATAGAGAAAGGCAGGTACTATATCTTCTGTAATCATAAAAGTAAAAGACCAGTTTAATAGTGCTATATCGTAATTATTCTTACCAAACTGCAGAGTTATTGTGCTGACACTGGAGCAGACTCCTTTTTCTGTTTAAAGGAAACAGGGAGCAAAGTATGGATGATGTCTGAATTGCGGCAGAGGCATTCGGTGTCTCAACAGCCGGGATCAAACGCTCATTTATCAACTTTTATTGAACCGAAGTGCCAAAGCAGAATGACATATTACAGAGGGAAGGAAAACTCACATGACAAAGATGACAAATAGAGACATTTGCCTGTAGTTTGCAAAGCCATTATCTTGGCAGCCTGATGAGAATGATTATGATGCATGTTTTGATTGTACAAGCTGTCCTGTCATCGATGAATGTCGAACAAATACATTCACATTGTGTTTATTTCTGTTTTGGCAACCGTTATTTGACACCCTGTGTTAGCTGAAGTCTGAAATGATACTGCACAGTTGCCTTCTGAGGGCTGTAAAAATTAAAAAAGTTTCCTGTAATATCATGACCTCCATTGCTATGACACTGTTACATAACCAGTATTTTAGTTTCGTTTTTTTTTTTTTTACTTTCCTTATTACCAGAGTCTGAGCACAGTTCTGAGGCACTTAATGTACTTGAGCATTTCCCTTTTCTGTTACTTCTGTGCCTCACACAAATATTACTGCTTTTTTCGACGCAGCTATAATCACTATTTACTCTGCTAACAAAAACAAAAAATGAGAATATGAGATTTAATGGCCAATTATTCGTAAACTTGTTAAAATGATCTCCACGTCAATCAGCTACAACATTTAAATGCTACTTACATGGTCAACAACATAAATAACAAAACAGGAGTCATGAAAACTTTCTTTCTTTAGATACTTTATTACAACATTTTAATTGTATTTTTACTTACATTACAGATGTGAATCTTCTACAAACCTCACCTACAGTTTTTGAAATACAGTAAAATTGTATTTAATTGAGCCTATATGCCACATAGTCAGTGTTTAGTAAATAAGCATGTCTACGTGTTAATGTTAAGGTTGTGTTTGTTATTTGTGATACAAGATTAATGTCTGCATTCTTAAGCTGAAACATCTCTCTGACTTTTTGTCATCCATGACACAGGAAAGGCATGCGAAAATGTTCCTGGACAGAAAAATCTTTTGCTGACTCACCCATGTGCTTTATTCTTTTGTTTCTCTCCCAAGGGGATTAATGCCACGAACGCTTGACAGCCAGATCACTTTAGAGAAGACTCCCAGCTACTTCGTCACCAGGGAGGCACCCAGACGCATCTCCAGCATGTCCCACGAGACCAAGCTGATTGTTGTGGTGCGTAACCCCGTCACAAGAGCAATCTCCGACTACACACAGACTCTTTCCAAGAAGCCTGACATCCCCACTTTTGAAGAGCTGGCCTTTAAGAACAGAAGCCTGGGTCTCGTCGACTCTTCCTGGAACGCCATCCGGATCGGGATGTATATTCTGCACCTGGAGAACTGGCTGCAGTACTTTCGCCTGTCGCAGATGCACTTTGTGAGCGGGGAGCGGCTGATCACGGACCCGGCGGGGGAAATGGGCCGCGTTCAGGACTTTTTAGGACTGAAACGAATAATCACGGACAAGCACTTCTACTTTAATCGAACCAAAGGCTTCCCCTGTCTGAAGAAGCCGGAGAGCAGCAGCCAGCCGCGCTGCCTCGGCAAATCCAAGGGCAGGACTCATGTACAGATCGACCAGGAGGTCATAGAGCAGCTGCAGGAGTTTTATAGGCCATTTAATATCAAATTCTATGAAACTGTGGGACATGACTTTAAGTGGGATTGAGAGTGCAATACAGAGAACAAAATGGCTACTTTGAAATATAAATGAGGGTATCTTCAACAAAACGTGTACTGAGCTATGTATAAATTGACAGCATCAATATAGAATAACATGCAATTCAGATATTAAGATATAATCATATTCATGGTTTTACATCCTGCTGATTTTTAGCGTCGGCTCACTTTGAAAACAAGTTTTTGTTGCCACATACACGACATATGAATTCATCAACAGGCAACCAACATTAATTAATTAACCAAGTCATTACCAAGCAATCATCTCAACGCCTTCCTGCCAATTAGCCACACCAGACCAACATTAATGACGTCGCTTGAATATTCATTAACTAAATTGCTTATTTATTCATCATTTCTGCTTAAAGTGAACCACTGGCTTTACTGTTAAAACAAGCTCTCGGCACAAAGTTGCAGCGAAATGTCAAGTGAATAATAAAATCAGCCTGTCAGTTATTCTGCAGTGAAGTTTATCTTCTCATTGTTGACAAAGGTTCATGGGCAACAGTGACAATTTGCCGAGTAAATGTACTGCGACTGAGAAGAAAAAAATAACAGCTATATTGAGACTATAACACCGATAAAGGTTTACCATTTGTTGAACTCTGCTTCAGCTCTTACTGTGTCCGTATTTTTGTTGTGATCATCGAAATAAAAGGCGAAAGTCTTTGTATTTATTTGAGATATGTTTTGGTTTTCTTGCCTACATGTGAGTAGAACTAAGAAGTCAGTCGGTGTCTCGTATGCAATTACGTGTATTTCTTACCTTTGTGGAATATTCTTGTCCTCCAAATATCAGTCTACAAATGCAGCACACTCATATTGGGGTTTTCATTACAAATTAATCGAACCGGATGCCAGTCTCTGTGACATTTAATAACCTTGCTCACGCAGGACTACAGTTACATACAGGCATATTTAAGCATGATATTGACTCACCTCTCCTGGTTAAATTTGAGTGAATATATGACAGACTCGTGCAAAGAAGTTTGTATTGAGCCATTTGAAAGATAAAACACTCTTTACCGAATGCTGCCATGCATGTCATTGATCTCATTAACTTTCCAGATTCCTCTTTTTGATGGATTTGATCGTGCTCCCTCTGAATAGGTCTCCATTCTAAGCAGCTAGATTAACCTCCTGAATTTGTACCCCGAAGCCAATCAGGGCTGTCATTAATAATTTCCAGTGAAGCCTCCAAGAGAGGAAGAGGAGTGCAGAAAACGAGGGAAAACGTGCAAAAAGTAATAATCAGACAATGAACCCCAAATGAATGGTATGAAAATGCATGACGGATATACGTGTGTTTGGTGAAATATGGAGTTTTTATTGCACAGATCACACATGTCGGGTCTGCATAAATCAAGTCACCTGGTAATATTTACGTTCTTTACGAATAAATCTTACTTAAACTTAACTTTTATAGTGAACTGACTTCAGTGTGACCTTCCCACACTGCTAAAACTACATGTGGAGACATGTTGTTTCTACGTTTAACGTTCAATTATCAAGCCTAATTAATCTGAGATGTTGACATTCTCCTACCAGCACCTTGAAGTCTTTTGGTGTAGCTGAGTTATGTGTAGCAGGAGACACAGCAGCAGCAAAGTTTAAGATGTTTAATCTGATAAGGATAAAATAGTCCGAATGTGAGCATTTACAGAAATGAAACTCACGCTTAATGTAAAGTCTCAACAACTGTATGCTACTTGTGATGTTATTGCTCAAAAGTACTGCAAACACAAACCTGCCAGTGAAGAAAAATCTCTTATCATCACCATTTTAACTGGAAGTATTCGTCTTTTTAATGTGTCGATTCAGCTGAACACAAACAGCAGCTGTGAGAGATAATGCGCTTCCTGGATTCGAGAGATTTTTACAAGTGCGTTCATTGTAATTAATTGTTCTCGGAGCTTATTCCACGAAAATAGAAGATAATATGAAAATCTAATCCAATATAAGACCCCTGCTTTAAACAGCCAATTTAAGCCCCCGTGGTGCTGATAAAAGACCATTTTTGAGTATGAGACATTTCTTCGATGTCTTACATAGGTGTTTCTTCTCATTGTTTAATCCTCCGCTGTAGGGCTGCAAAGTGATCGTTCCTGTCTAGTCAAAGAGACTGCAAAATGTGTCAAAATGACCTTTCGCACAAAAGAAATTAGATATTCACTTGCATTCCTACTGTGCTCTTCTGGTATATGTGCACTGGCCAACAGCAGTATTTAAACTGTCATTTGTGATATTCTCCATTAACTTTTGATTAACCTGCCAATGTCGTCTGCGGCTGCCTGCTACTTAGTGAGCCATCAGCAGACACGCCAGTTTAGCAATAAGCTCAACTTTATCTCAGCTCAGTTAATTATAACTTTTCCCCAAGAACGCTTTGGGCTTGATGACATGGCACTAAGAAAAAAAAAAAACTCCCACATGGCTGCCACTGTATGATACCCGCTGAATACTCTGGTGTGTTATCGCTCCTGCATGTGGCTACTTCCCGTGTGACTCCCCGTTGGAGGATATCAGGTGAACTTTTTTGGGGGGGAAATATTCATGGCTCCTTAGCAGAATACAAGACATGTTGCAGGGAGGGAAAATGGCTTCCCTCTAACTTCTGCACATCATTTCCTCGAACGCCCGCGCTCATTTAATTTTCATGCTTCCTTGAAGTTTCGAAGGCATCCCGCACCCACAGTGTCACGCGTGCGGGCGCGGCAGTGAAAACACCCTGTTCACTGATGTATATAATGTATCAGGTCCTCATTAAGAAAGAACAAAATGTTCGCCGGGTAACTAAACTGTCTGACTGACCATTCTAACCTTCAAAGTAAATACCATAGAAGCTGTTGTAAATGTCATGAACTTTGAAAGACTCTGAGGTAAAATACACCTCTGCCACTCATCAGAAATGTCTAACAGTACACAATAAAATCAATTACCACAGAGCCCATTTATTTTCCTGCTTATTAGATGAAAAGAAATACTGAGGCAGCATTCAAATATGTGTTCGGCTCCTTCGGACTCCAAAGGTGTAGAGGTCTATTATAACTCCCGCCTTGAAAACCCATTGAAATTCTGCTGAGGCTCCAACCCTGAAACTTTACAAGCTCGTGTCTGTAATTTCTGCATTGTGGGGACGAGATCTAAAGAAGCTGCAGATGTGCTGTGTCCCAGAAAGCAAATGCTCAAGTTCGCAACAATATCATAAAAAATGCTCAAATACAGTGATAGAGGAAGGCTGAGAATATCCTATAATATTTATTTGCTTCTTGTACATACTGTGCCAACTTTGCTGCTATTTGTTTTCTGACGTCACTTGAAATTCCAGGTGTAATGCCAGCGGACGTCTTGTTTCATACTGGGATGGTTTCTCCAAGAGGACTTCTCCTATTTGGTGGACTGTGTTGAAGTATTTATATCGAGACATCTCCTTGTCCCCCCGTAATGAGCCAAAGCCGTGGAGGATAATGAGGATGTTCCTTTTCTCCGATGGACAATGAGAAGAGCAGACTTCCCTTTGGATGATTTGAAACCCGGCAGCCAGAAGCCCCTCCAGAGGAAATCTCATTAAATACTAAAATGGCATGTGCGCTAACCTCTACCTGCATCAATGCACTTTTTGAATATGTCATCATTCCCCAAGGTTTCTCCAGGAGCATGTTCTATCATTGTGTATTATGCTTCAAGCTGTTCCTCCAAATTAAAAGATGTACCCAAAAAAATGTATTCCTATCCGCTGCAGAAGCATGTTGGTATTTTCTCAGGGTGTGCATCTGCGATGCTGCTTCATCCTTGATGTAAAACAACTGACGAGCTCAGTGTCACACTAATGATGAGATTCCCACTAAAGGAGCCACGTGTTCTTGGAACAAAAATAAATAAATAAAGAGCCACACATGCACACCTACTGTATGTACACACACACGCGCGCTAACCAATGTGAAAACCTTTCCCCTCACCTCATTTCCTCTGGTCTGTTGAACATGTGCTGCTTGCCTTACCTCCAGAAAGGTCAAGTGCAGAATGGGTCTCTAGGCACACAGTCAACTAATTAAGCAGTAGCGGTGGAAGATGCATACCGGCTCCCGGGATACCGCAGCGGTCGGTAGCCACCCTCAGGGGTAACGAACGTATTGTTTCACATGCAAGCGGGGAAGTGATTTGCATTACATTGTTCTCACGCAAAACATACAGCAGCTTTATACTGCAGCAGGGGAGAGAGCAGCCATATGATAAGATGCAAATATCTATGTACAGATCCTGTTTGAAACCCAAATCATTTTAAACATTGTTTTTGATGAAAATATAATACAGCATTTTGATACTCTCATGAACAAGAAATGAAGCTGTGTCAATGAGAGGTTTTGGATGTGTACAGGTTATAATGAATGAATAAAGATGCCTAAAAGATGGCCAAAGCACAGTCACTTCTCAAACACCCTGCACTATCAGTGGTTGGTGGATACACAACTCCGATGCCCTGAAAAATCCTAAACACAGCAAAATAAGAAAATACAGGCAGTGGGTGGCGCTGTGCAGATACACACACGGCCACACACCTTTAGTGAGTCATAAGTGACGTCTGAAACAGATTATTTTTGTATGAGTCTGTCTCATTTTTTCGGAGAAATCCTTCTCATTATGCCTTCAATGGTTTTGTCATTTTGTCAGCTGCCGGCTCATTAAAGCATAGGTTCCCATATAAGAATTTCAGACTCCAGGAAGTTACTAGACCAGTACATAATACCCTGTAAAGAGGTGAACTGACTGTGCAGTGAGATTTTTTAGCTGCTCTCTATAGCTTTATATTTACTGTATGGACATGAGAGTGGTAAAATTCTTAATATCTAATTCTCTGCAAGAACGCAAATGCCAGGTTTACCAAAATGTTGAACTATTCCTTTTAAGCTTCATACGGATCTGGATTAGCTTTAACCCTGCATTAAATTAAGTTTTGTTGGTGAGCTGTGAATTATTCCAATAGAAGATTACCATAAAAGCTTCCCAGAGATGTAATATCTGGAACTTCCAAGACATCTGCTGAGCATTATATCCAAATGGTTTTTTTGCTGGAAACAAATTGTTATGGAGGCTGCAGCTCGGAGTCACAGAAATTGTTCAGAGTTGGCAGAGGACCGCACTCTGCCCGCTGCCTTCCATTTAAATGTGGGATCACAGAGGAAGTCAATTCTGTGTACAGGACTGCGCCCAGGGGACCCTCGGAGGGAAAGAAGGAGCGTGCGGTGATAACGGACACCCTCCCAGGAAGCCTGATAAATGTAGTCAGTCTGAGTCTCTAACTTAGATAATTAAGTCCTTATTCAACTGGGGGAATGTGCCCGACGGTGTGTTCAGGAGAGCAGAACACAATGAGGAGCTCTGCCAAATGACCACCACTTACCCAAACTTTCACCACTTTTGTCATTCTTCCCGAATCCCCGAGCCCGCGGGCCCTCGGCTATAAGCGACTCAGACACGCAGATCGTGAAACTTTTAAAATCCCAGCAGGTGGTGAAAATGAATAGCACTTCACTCTGAGCAACCCTAAGAGTTCACTTAATTACTAATGGGTGAAAGGTAAGCAGGTAATCTGAATGCCATCACCAAGAGTCACTGAGCTGCCGTGCACTTGTCCACAACAGGTGCAGCTATTTGCTATTTTCTGGTTGAAATGTCCAATTTTATGCTCATAATATCTCATATATTCTAGAAAACCACATATATGCAAGCCACTGTGGACACGGTGAGATTACAAAAGGTTTGCAGTATTTAAACCCCCATAGTCTCCGACTTACAGCGATGCATTACGAGGCTAATGCTCCTGTTTGCCTTTTTGATTGATTCCGATATTTGTGTTGCTTATTCAGACATAATTATTAATGTATGGCTGGGATTTATGAAGGCATCTCTAATGAAATGGAACCATAAAGCTGCCATGATTGTTTTCATGGCGCGAATAAAATGCCATCAGTGTCATAAACATGGATGGAGGACGTGCTCTGTTGATATAATGCCTCATTGACCCGTAATGTGTAAGCATTCTCGGGGAGAGAAAAAAATGGCGACGCATTCTTGAATATAACTCTCTGTAATTGTGGAACTAATGGCCTTACTTTGGAGAACAGGAGACAATAATCAGGGCAAATGCAAAACCACTGAGATTACTTCTGCTTGCCTGGGATAGATTCTCGGAGGGAAATTATCATAGATTGAAGCGAGCCTCTTTGCAATCACACTGGCTCTGGTTTAGCGTAATGTGACTTATCAAAGCATTTCCATTGTGTCATTACTTTAATGCTTTCAGAGAAAATGGGCTCGCTCAGTCAGTATCAGTCTAACTCCTTCTCTTGTCTTTTACCGTCTCCCCTTACAGCAGCCCTCAACCCACATATTAAATATTTTAAGATATCTGCTGCTCACGCCAAGCCAGCTCTCGGCTCTGATTAGTCGTCACCGTCGTCGAGTTTTTACCGTTTGAGTCTATATGTCGTTTTCTGAAGGAGGGTCTGCATGCGTTTTTCCTCGTTGATTTTGAGAGTGAAAACAAGATGGTCTGATAAATATTTTTCTTTATTTTGAAAGAGGAAAAGCAATTTCAGATTTATTGGTTCTCTGCTGTCTCTGAGGTTTTAAATGTGAACCTCTCCTTCAAATATTACTCTCAATATTTAGAGCCGTCGTTGTAAAGTCCAAGCGATGACATGTTCACGGAATAGGTGAGCATTTTGGGGAAATACCTTTTTATTCTTTCTTGAGAAGAGTTTGTACCGCTCTGTAAATCAGTAAAACAGGAAGCTGCTATAAAGTGGTGCTTTGCTTAGCTTAGCACAAAGACTGGAAACAAGTGGAAACAGCTAGCCTGGCTCTGTCCACAGGTTTTATTAATTCATCGTGTCTCTTCCATCAAGAGCTGTATCGATCTATTCATCTCTCAGCATTTTCAAACACTGAACTATTCCTCTAAGAAGCAATGCACTCAAATAACTAATTAAGTATCTTTTAAATTTTTTAAAGCACAAGTGCATTAAAATAACATTTGAAGAGCAAATGAAAACAAAAGAAAAATTCAATTAAAGCCGAAGAGAAGTTCAGTGAAGAGTACACAAAGAAATAATAATTGTGCTGTAGTTTCACTGAAAAATAGCTCCAACTTTAATAAAGCAAAGTGCAGTCAAGAAAATTCATCAGCCCAAAGTATGGGGGAGTTTTTAATTTAGATCTAAAAGTGGCTGAATTTGGGATGTTGAGAGTCATTTAAGATCATCAGGATGTTGGTTATATTAAACCCAAGAGAGGGGGCTTCAAAAGGGAGGCATCGACGTATCTACTGCACGGCTGCTAAAGAGGGAATATGATTAATGCAGTGTTTAGTCTGAATATTCCCACATCGGCTCTCTGGCCCCGATTTTCTACTGTGTTACATTTCCAGTCACAACACAATCATTGATTTTATGGGAGACGTTTCACCACCGGCGATATCAAAGGTTTTTTTTTGTTGTCAGAGAATTATTACCGCCCCAAAGACGGATGATCTGTCATCACTGACACGCGGCTCATTTGGACATCTTTCAAAACAACGAGCGGGGAGAGCCTAACAGCCGAAAGAGGCGCGTTCATGCGCTTTTTTTAAAACAACACTTTACCAGTCAGTCATCTTCTCGCTAAATTAGAGAAAATCACTCCCCGAACATTTACCTCAGGATTTAACACCTCCCTTCTCGTGTGGAGGTACAGTAATTTACATCTGAATGACTTCACATGCACTCCGAAAAAAAAAAAAAAAAGGTAAAAGACGGAACGAGGCTCATCTGCTCTGTCGGTCTGTAAAATGGGCACAGCTTAATGACTCGTGGTTGGCAAAGACACTCTAAAGCTATAGGAAGCCAACAAAAGAATCAATCTGAAACGCATGACAAGTTGCACTACACGGGTTCAAAAATGTAAGAGGATTATTAATGTTTGCTGACATAACTGGGACTTCCAGTGAGCTCCACTCAAAGTGTCAGCTTTTGTGTCTTACGGCATCAAAGTTGTTTGACTGCTGGATCATTAATACTGGTTTATCAACAATATTCAGTCTGAATCAATTCAGTTAAATGTCCCTCCTTCACACACAGGGAGCGAGAAAACCACGGGGTGTGTGTTACACATCACGGGTGGCAAGATTCGGACAATGGTACATTTTCATCTTTGGGGGAAGGCGATGAAGTGACTCTGAGATTATAGTTCAGACTAATCACTCACTTAGGAAGTGTTCAGTGACAGTGAATAGCTCAGCAATTACAGAGACCCCTTTGAACTCCTCAGCAAATAAATACAAGACAAAATAGAGACAGAAAACACGCCAGAGTCGAGCTGCAGCGCTGGATGTTCCTAAGAAAGAGATTATTATAATGTCGCCATCTCACTTGTGTGGATTTTGAATGCATTTCCACTCCCTGTGTTATCTGTAAGTGTGGAGTGATGACTTACCACAAAAAGTGTCAAGAACAAGTATTCGTAATTCTGTTTGCTGCTGATTTTTTTTTCTTTTTCTTTTTTTTTTTTGTTTTCTTGAAGGCGCGCTGGTGCGTTGACACAGACCAAGATCATTGTTCGACTTTGAACCGAATGTCTTTTTCTTTTAGACACGCCAACGCTTTCCCTTCTTCTTCAAGTAGCTGAAGCCGAAGGTTTCCGAATGTGTTTTTCTCTCGCTGAGAATAAATGACTTGTGTGCTGCATCCGGCAGCAAGAATCAGAACAGAAGAACGTTCTGATGACACTTCGAAATTCAAGTACTACACTACGCTTTTATTTTCTCTTTCAGTTTTAGGTCATTAAAATCACATGATTATTATTACTGTCAACCCTTTTCCAAAGATTTTATATTATGTAAGGTGTGTTTTTCCCACTTTTCTGACAGCCGGCGGTTTCAGTTAAAGTAGTTTGGTGTGAAAATAAAGTTCAAGAGCATAATTTAAGCTTGAAGGTTTATGTATTTTTGTTGAAGTTTTAGACGTCAGTCTGGCCTTACGTCTTGGAAAAGTACATTAACATACCAGAGTCAAGCAGATGAAAGCAGGATGGTTTTTAATACCTTTGTGTGTCAGTGGAAAAAAAATGTTGTGAATACAATTGTTTTTCAGGTTGTATTCAGGTTGTCATGCCATTTTCTGCAGGGTTCTTTTTAAATTGATATGATTCTAATGATTACATACCTTTTTTTTAACCCTAACCACTATCACTCCAAACCTAATATAAGAATGTCACTGCTCTCCCAAAATATGACTCTGTGGGCTGCAGAGGTACTGTAAGGCAGAAAATGTTAGCTGTTAGCTTTAGACTGATTTGGACTTGCTTTTACCCATTTTTCCAGCCTTTGTGCCAAACTACGTGAACTGTCTCTTCTTGTGGTTTTATATTTAGTGCACAGAAGTTATAGCTTTATTAATTTTCATGTCTAACTCTTATTTATTTATTCAGTCCTTTGAGCACCTGTTGCTCCTTTTGACATAACATATATGGTGATGTTTATGTAATTGTGTTTAACGTGTCCTGTGACGTGTTGTGTCTCTCATGCATTCCCCTTTACTAACAAATTTCTGCATGCATATGTGGGACACATTTATGCAAAAGGTATTCAATAAACATTTTTTCATTACTGTTGTTTCTATGTTTTGATATTCATTTCAACTATCACTTTATCCACACATTATTTTAGTGGAAATACTGAAGCGAGAACAGCAGTTACATGTTAAAATATGTTTGGCATTGAGCACTTTTTTAAAGAAAAGTCCAGTATTGCAGTTCTTTGACTGAGATCAAGATGTGATTTTCACATGGCACTAACAAAAATGGATGCCCATGACTGCATAGAATGAGAAATATTTGAACTTTAGGAATTTATCTAATGCTCTAAAAGTAAGTAAGTAAAACAGCAGAGTAATGCATCACTAACATTACAAGCACCTGAGATATTTACGCTAAGGCAAAGTACCTTAGAATGACTGTGTTAAAAAGGGGTGCTGACAAAAGAAATTGATTGGAGCCAAGCACAGGGATAAAGATATTTTATCTTTCTTTTTTCAAGCTAAGAACACATTAACACATAGAGCAACTAAAGGGGGGTGATGTGGGTGGACAGGTATGATTCATGGGGCCAAGCAAATACAGTGTGTCCTAGCTGCTTGTTAAATGTTCTGAAAATGGATAGTGGCCTTTCAGAAACCCCCGGACCTCTGTCATGCATTCGTGCACTGAGGAGAGTTGAGCCTCTTTGCCAAAGACTCCCAAGACAAAACGATATGTCAGAACTGTGGCCCACCACGGTTCATCATGTAAAGGTCACGCATATTGCTGCATGGGGGGCCTGATGAGCATCCTAAGAGAGAGAGAGAGACCACGCCAAGATGATGGGAGCTGCAATTTAACGCTGATAATCAGTTTGGTGTAGATTATTACAAAACACAAGTCACTCCTCAAGTTTGAATAAAACATATTTCACAATGTAATGCACTTATTCTTAGTCTTATTCTCCTTTTTTTATAAAAAAAAAAAAAAGGGCTGAGTGTGTAATTTCCCCATTCGGTGACCTTGCGCTGGCCTGCCAGCTCAGTCACAGATAACGCGCCAAGTTTAAGGTCGGCATAATGAGGTGTTAAAAAACTGAAATGCTGACATTGTCATTCTCCACCACGCAGTCACACAAACTATGAAAAGGGCTACATCAGAAGCATCCCTTGAGACGAGACATCGTTTGAAGGATCTTTTCACCCAAAATACAGAGAGCACATTTTTTTTGTTGACTGGAGTGCTGCAGCATCCAATCACACTAATAGTTTTGGTGTGATTCGCTGAGGCCTCTGCGGTAGAGATACCTGCTGCTACCACAACACAAAAACTGTGTTTTATTTTTTATTTTTTATCCTTTTCAGATGCGAATGTTACTTCTGATCATTCACAGATGTGATCATTAACAGCCTCTTTAAGAAAGATGTATTGGTGCATTAATGATGATGCTAAAGACTAACACTTCAACAGACAGAAGCAAGTAATACTTAAATTGTAACTAAATTAATCAGTAAATTGAGATAAACTGATGATGGTAATGAGAGGACCCACACTTGGAGTAAGATGCAAAAAGCTTCACTACCTATATCAGCGTTACCACTGCCATGTTATGCATAATCCTTTCAGAAAATAATTGATGCATACTCACAAAAGCATCACATATACACTTTATTTCAGAGCGGTAAGACTATAGGGTATAAACTGAATCGTGTTCATAAGGGTGGAATGATTCAACCTGGAACAAAAATAAAGAAAAACTGGAAAGGGAGCCCACATTTCTTATGTTTTTTTCATCACTTACATCAAAATAACTATTTCATACGAGACTGGACTGCGCAGTGTTTTTAAGACACCGTCCTTGTGGTTCTTTGTATTATTCAAAATAGATTAGAGCGTGATAATGCACTGCAGGGGTTATGAAATGTCACTGAATCAGCAATGTTTGAAATCAGGAGCCTTCCGCAGAACTGCCTCAAACTTCAAAGAGAATCAGCACAGCACTGTAGTTTTTGATCATTGGAGACAATTGATCTTTAGTGTTCAAAGAATATTTATGCTTCAGGCTTCCCTGAGAACCATTTCAAACGACCTGCCATGAAGTGTGTGATTGTAATATCAATGCCAAGAAAGATGCAAATAACTCGCCCGCCCCATGATAGTACAGTATCTGGGGGGACTTGTCTGTTTTCCCGACAATTACTAAGCCATTTCCTGTACAGTGGCAGCCAGTCCCACACAGTCTGCGGATTAAATCAGCTGGACGGCCGCTTGGCAACACTGGCAGGTACGCTTAGCACTGTAAGGCAGCAAAGGTGACAGCTTTATTTCTATGCATAAGCTTACGGGTCTGCGGCCCTGAAATTCATGCATTTAGAATAAAGTCAGGTTTTTGGAACAATTTTAGTGTTTTTAAAATCCTCTTATGGACGTTATGGACTGACTGCCAACTCTGTAGTAAACACAAGATGTCAGGTCCTGGATTGTGCTTCTGGTCATCTAACTGGTGTTTCCTAACGTATCGCTGTGTTCTCCGTGATCCCGTTTGTTTGTATTC
>JAOXYL010000045.1:6981695-7003808 GCA_028564955.1 Terapon puta
CACTGTGAGAGAGGAGAAGTGTTTCAGATGTAATGTAGTCCCTACTGTAACTCAACTGTATCTGCAAATATGCACAGCTGACTGCAAATATGTAAAACTGTCCATTATTTGTATTGCATACACATTATTTAACTATTAACATTCGTGAATGTACACTTTAAATCAAGATACCATTTATTTTTTTCTTGGGAATTATGCATTATTATGTATGAGTAATTATGAAGAACTGACTGAAAATTGTAATCGTAATTGGTTTAATTTTTTTATTTTTATTTTTTTTGGTTTAATTAATTTAATTTGTATGGCATAAATATTAATCACAGGAACTTGATGTTGCTAAGCTGTGAAACTGATTTAATTATATTTGAGTAAAACTGTAAGTTTTCATAAGGTTTGTTAATGTAGTGTGAGATAGCAGCGTATAATAGTGAGAACAGTGTAGTTAAACCTGATGAAGTCTACATATGAAGAGTTCAAATTAAATCAGTAAAATGTCTCTTTCAGGGCACTTTCTCCACAGTTTGAGCCCGTCCAGTTTGCTTATTTTAACACCACTAGTAACCTCTGCTCACCAGCTGCAGGTAGAGGATGCAGCATCGTCTTGTGTAACAGCGGTCTTGACTGGGGTGAGTGAGTGAGTTATGGTATCCTCAGAAAGAGCTCAGGGTCAGGCTTCACTCGGTCCAGAGAGGAAGTCTAGTTCCTCCACAGAGGTCACAGAGGGTCAGGTCAGTCGGACCGAGCCGAACAGAGAGAGCTGGAGTTCGTTTGGAGGCTAAATAAACCTGGCTGGCTCTGTTGTGCCAGAGCCTTGAGTCGCCACATGTCCAGAAACAAAGAGCTTCTGGCAAACTTCCTGACAGTTTTATCATCACTATTCAACATGCTCGGAAAATGGGACAGGCTGGAGGAGTTGTAAATCCACTCCACGGTCTGTGCACCAAACCCCCGCTCCAGTTGGTGTGACTGAAAATGTCTCAAGTCGAGTGAGACTTTGAGCCAAACCACTAAGAAATCAAAGACACTTTCTCATAATTCAGCTCAATTAGGGATGATATATTAGCACTGGAGAGGATGTGTTGGGTTTTGGACAGCAGAATATACACAACACAAAAATACTTTATGAACGCAAAAAATAATAAAAGAGAGGTCCATAATGAGTAGACTGATCCTTTATTGTTTAAAACAAATATCTGGTTGCTGCGGATGCAGTAAAAATGAACTAATCTGAGGGTAATTGAATATTAATGCGTCACACAAAGTGGCCTGGAGGAAGGCTCAGAAGGCCCTGCTGTAGGAATCAGATAGCAGCTCTCCGACTGCACACCAGCCACACACAAACTGCTCATTTGCACCGGCTTCACACTTCTAGTTGTACAAGTGGTGTGACTCGCAGCATGCGTGATGAATTTATGTGTGTGTGTGAGTTTTTTTTTTTTTTTTCAACCAGCGTATCCTTACAAAATCACTGGCATCCTTCCTAACCGAGAGGTGTGAGTGCTGCCGGCTCCCACGGAGAGGGATCCAGGGGCCGAGGGGACAGCGAGTGCTGCAGGGATGTAAGCAAAGCACACGGGATGCTTTATTATGCACCGTGCGGCCCCACATGGGTCGGAGAGCGCTAAAAGTGACCGTGATACTGACTGACAATTCTTGATACTTACCCTGCAGCACCCTGTACTAATCTCCATCCTGTGGATGGTGGGCAGACATTTTAACAAGCTCGCAAGCTGCAGCCAGGAGAAGAGTGGATTTTTTTTTCCTTTTATTGAACACCTGTCGATTCTTCTTTGAAAAACATTATACTGATTGGGAATATGTTTGTGGAGAATATAATCATCCACCTGACTCTAAAAAGTAAATGCAAGTCTGAGAAAGCTGATGAGAATTCAGTATCCAAAGTCAGTTTCTACACAAAGAAGTGAAATCTAAGCCCTGGAATCTGCTGGTGCTAATATTAATGATGAATATTTCCTCTTTGCACCTATTATGCCTCCTATCAAACTACATTCATCCTTATTTGAATTCGCAATTTCCGGAGGCTAATGGTCATGATTGAGCTTAATCGACCAGTAAAACAAGCAACACTGAAGTATTTCTGGCTTCAGAGTTGCATCTAATTCAAGTGAGATTTTAAATTCCCCAATTAACCTCCTACTCATTCAGTCTTTTGCAAATTACTATACAGCAAATGGGCCTTGAAAAGGTTTTATCATCATTAGCAGAGATATTTTTCACTTCAGATATGAGCTGGAGTCCAATACTAAGGAATCACACTTGTGAGTTCGCGCTTTGTGCAATATTTCTGTTATCAATGAAATATTAAACCATAAATTCTGTAAAATATGATACACTGCATGTCGGTTGAACAAAAGTTTGAAATAATGATCACACTTTATGTGAACTCCGCTTGTTTTAACAACTACATTATACTGTCTTATAAACCATTCACTGACTCTTTATTCTCTGCATAAATAAAACTAGACTAGATAAGTGCAGAAACAATGCGATCAACAATAGTCATTTACAGTATCTACCTTTAAATGAATGGAGCACCACCACTGTTTCCCAGAAGCAGAGGCACTAAAACAGCATTACTCCATGAGGCATGAACCATCATTGAAACCAATGATGGTGAAATTCTCTCGACTGCTGCTTCAGGCGACATGCGCAGACCCTTCCCACTCACACACCACGGTAGTCACAAGTAGATAAAACACTGCATGCACGTCGCAAACACCGTTATTATACACCATTATTACAGTTCCGATTATGAATGTAATGTTTTGCTTTGTACTGAGTTAAAGTAATTAGTAGTGATTAACCTGTGTGGCTGCAGGAGGTGTGAGTGGTGTGACAGTGAAACCTCATTATCTAAAATTAAAGGCAGCAGCAGAAACAAGTGATATTTATTGTTTTTGTAAAGGCTTGGCCTAATGCTTGACAGGTGTTACGTCTCTTTTCTTTTTTAGGAGGGCAGACGATGAGAAAACACTTCCATCTTCCATGGGACGTCTCGCTCTAGCGTAGCGTTAAAGAACGGCAACAGTCTGGTAAATAACACGTCCAAGTGACACGCCGTTCGTTGGCGAGACGTGGAGCGGAGGCAGACGGGCCACTGCCCTCGCAGACACTCGAGCGTGTCCTCACCTCGGCTCTGTCAGATCGGAACTGAAAACAAACATGAATCAACAAACTGAGGCAAACAGCCTTATATAAGAATTTAAGGTAGACTTGGGCTGCCGTTTCATTGATTTTTCATCAAGAGTTCATGTGTTACTATAAAAGGATGAGAGCGTGGCATTGTGCAGAAGATTCCTTTGAACCGATGTGAAGAGGAGCAGCATCATGTCTTATATAATTTATTAGACATATGAACCTGTTTGATGTTCAGGATAGCCTGCAGAGGGACATTACATGCTCTCTGCGAGACTGACTAATTACAGGGTTGAATACAGTCTGCTTCTTGCTGAAGCTGGTAATTGACAGATTCGTGATCATCACCATTAATTACTGTTATTTCTGCAAAGGGGCATGAGGTTTGCGTGGCACGCCGGCCAACTGTGCCGTGAAAGACGTGCGAGATATGTACACATCCATGTCCAAAAACACAGATGAGCCTGGCTCATGTGCGCTCTTGCAGGGAAGATGTTGGAGACAAAAGGCTGCGGCAGGAAGCGTCAATGGGCTGTAAAACTTTCCTGATGGTATACCAGCAAACTCCCCCCAGCTTGGCAGATGAAAAGATTCACAGCCGCTTCTAATTCACATCACAGCCTCGTCCAAACTGGCTGCTCTCCTTATTCATCATCAAGCATGATGATGTGCATCACTTAAATAAACCAGCAGCTGCGTAAACGTGTATTTATTCCTGCTTTTACTACATACAAACCAATGAGAGGGCAAATCGCTGCCAAGTGAAAATAATCAAATAGCTTCTGGTGAACCAGAACAGTCAGACGATGGAAGCTGTTTCACTGTGAAATGATAAAAATACTCTTGAACGTCCTGTTTGCACAAAGGAGGGAAGATCAATAACAATCAAGGCTCTGATTAGAAGAAAAGGCCTATCTTGTTTGGATTGCCTTACATCAGATCTTTGCAAGTATTCAGGCCCGTGTGTTACCAGTGTTTGGGCAAATAAGACCAGACGTGTTGACTCTCAGTTAGTGGTAACTGAAATAACGTCTCTCTGCCCTGGCTCTTACAGAAAACAAAGCTTTTCTCATCTAAACCTCCAAGCTCACGGGGGAAATGGTGCGTTTTATTATTTAGTGAGCCTTTTTTTTTTTTTCGCGGGGCGTGAGGTGTAGTATTTTATAAGTCATACACTGAGAAAGATAGAGAAAGAGAGTGCGTGGGCAAGACTGTAGGTATCTCGCTCACTCACCTGTCCTCTGTGCAGCGGCAGAGTGCGAGGATCAGTTCAACCACATGCTGCTGAGCGAGGAATATTCTCAGAGATCCAGAGCGACTTTAAAGATGGTGGCAGATCAGCCGAGAACTGCAGATGAGAGATGAAAGGAGGAGGCAGCGACAGAGAGGGAGGACCGGGGGAGAGACGGGCAGAGATAGAGTGAGTTGAGAAGTTAATATTTCCCACACGACATATTCTGCATATCATCCGATGGAAATACCAGCAAGCCCATCAATGCAAATATGCACAATTACAGCGAGTGTTGAACTACTTGATATTTTAAACGCGTCGCGGGGATTTTCGGCTTGAACCCGAGACTGTGGCAGCAGTCTGAGGATAACCGACTGCTGTCTCGTGAAAGGATCAGCCTAATAATCTTTTTAATATTAAAAACGCATTCATTATTCTGCGTGGTGAAGCAGGAGGATCGGGCCTAGAACAGGCTCACTACTGAGCAACTGATTCCCGATTCAAATAATTAAACAGCCTTTCCTAATGTATGAAAACAGTTTTGAGAACTGCCCTGCGATGTTCGGTGTATTTACCGTCCTGTTCTCATTAGCATTCCTTTCGCCTCTCAAGCTGCGGGTCATTAAAATACCTGATGGTGAGTCCAACAGCACGTTGTGTTCTTTAACAGTTTTAAATAAATAAATAGCCGCAATTAAACATAAACACCGGTTCGACTTCAGTCCCCCGAGCCCCGCGCCATATTTCATGCTGCATTCATCTATCTGGCTCCCGTGTGAACAGAAAATAGATACCGTATTACCATGTAAGGCCATATTGTTCTCTGCAGCACACACTGACCTCCATGCGCTTTGTCTCATCTCAGTAACGGGGTCTAAATTCCAAATACTTCACTGTCTGCTCAGATATTTAACAGTATAATGAGGTGTAAAATGCCCTAATTGGGAGACGAAATCTGATTAATTAAAAATGACACAAACGTCTGCTTTTCTCATAAGGAATATATATTATTACAAACCTGATTATGGAGGCACGGCAGTAGCGTTTCTCCTTAAAGCCACCTCAGGATCACTCTTTGCGTGTTATGCATGATAATGAAAATAGTGCTACTTGCCACCTTTTTGTTGGTGGTGATAATAAGAGAGGTGAGTGTGCACCTGTGTTTCAGATATATTTCTCGGTTTTCTTTGGGGAAACAATATAATAAAACCAGCAGTGATTTATGACATAATAAACTACAGTGAAAAAGCCTATAGGAGTTCATAATCGGTGCCTATGGAGGTAAATTGCCAAACAGTCTGCATACACCACCTTTCCCAAAAGATAAATGTAAATCATTCCTACAGCCTTTTCAGTTTTCATTGATGACAACCGATTGTGTTCAATTCCCTGTTTTCTTCTTTATTAAAAGACCAGAGTACAGGTCCAACCTGACAGCACACCAATCTCTGAAGCTTCCATATAACACCCTCCCCTGCCACTTCCTGCCCCTAAATTAAGATTAATTACAGAACAGGCCAATATGCTGAAATGGGAAATTATATGCTCCCAGGAACAGGGCTCTATAGATGCTCTGTCTCAGTTAGTGGAACAGTTTTTAGATTGCACTCACATATCCTTATGCTGAGCACAGCAGGCGCGGGATCGGCTGTCTGCCTGTATTGTGCGGGTTTGATAATACCTGACGGGGAGGGGGTCTCGGGATATGATGACACCGATTAAAGCCACTTTTATTGCATGTCAGGTGGGGTTGAATTCTTCTTATCTTTTTAATCAGTTGTTACGCGCAGCGAGACAATGCGTCACGCATGGTACCATATACCATACAGTATGTGCAGATATGGCTGACAGCATCTTAAATTTTACAGTGAGTCACTCAAATACATGTATTTCATCTTGCTGGTGAGATGCACCGAAACCTACAAAAGCATTATTCAGCCTAAAGGGTGGAGCAGCAGAGTTGCAAACACCACATTTTTGACCTGTTACACATATAAAGTGAACTTTTTAGCAAACAGGTGCAGCCAGCAGTTATGGAGCAACATCATGGTTCATCTGAAATCCTGTTTCTGGGTATTTGGCGAATGTAGGTCCAACATTCAATCCCTTTCTGCTCTTCTTTTTTTTTTTTTTTCTAGTCCCTACCAACTCATGAGGGACTCATTTTCCCACCAGCTAGCTGCTAACTCTGTCTGTCTGCCTTTTGGTGCTCAGCAGGAAGTGTACACTGGGTTTACAGAGTATTCTCGCTGAAAATAGCTGCCTGGTGTGGCAGCCAAGTGAGAGTGAATCAGAGCAGTCAGCGAAACAATGAGCGGTAAAATAAACGGACTTTAATTATGCACTGATATTTAACAGACTAAACAATCATTGGAAGTAATCAATAAATTAATAGATGATGAAGTTTGTTTTTTTTCCAGGTAATTTTGTGTTATGGGTTCAAACTCGTGCTCTGCAAATTAAACAGCTTGTTAAACAAATGTAACAGACTGAAACGTACAACATTTGTCTCAGTACAAGTAGCAAACACTGTAAAAGTTGTATTTCACTTTCCACCACTTTCCACCACTTATTTTTAATAGTTGAAACATATCATCTTAGTTTTTCTGTCTATGTTGCAGTGGCTTCCAATTAAATACCACGGAAAACATAGCTTCACTTTTTACTTGTTTTTATTTTGGCTTTTGAAGATGGCTGTGGTAAATCTTGCATCACATTGCACAACAGGATTCGCTGCATATTTTTCACGTTCTTTAAAGCGCGTTTCTGGGCATTTAACTGGTGTTTATTCTTTTTATTCAGACTGAAACAGTGCAAGTCGAGAGTGACTGCCCACTCTGTTCCAAAAGTGCTTTTTTTTTCTCAGCAACCCGGTTTCATTTTTGTCACTCTAGAATTTGCCACTTGACAAGTAGCAGCACTGAAACACGCATGATAAAACAAGAACACAAGTAGAATATTTGTGCTCTTTATGTGCCTCCGCAGACACCGACCGCAGGCTTTTCTTTGCAGCCATTCAGGGTATCTGAATCAAAGGCCCTCTACATATTAGAGGGAAAGCTTCGACCAGCATGGACCGGCTCAACCACACGGCCGCCCGCTGTGAACATCACCAGAGGAAATCTCATGCCGAGAGACTCGAGGGAGGGCAGGGGAAGGAGTAGCACCTGGCATGTTATGTAACATAGGAAGCTCATTGTTCAACATGCAGCTCTGTGCGCTGCGCTCTGCAATCTGCGAGGCATTATGCCCTGGATCGCAAGGATGGATGATGGACAGCTGGTGGATGCAACGTGCTTCTAAACTATTTCACACATGCCAGACTCTCACACCCTTTCAATACATTCGGCTCTGAGGAGAGGAGGCTCTGTGCGCATACGAACAATGCAGCCATTCAGAGATGAGGATGTCGGGATCTTTATCAGGGGAAATGTCAGAAAAAACAAAATCCAAATAGAGTACACCTGACCTGAGTTGGCTGGCTTTTATCATTTTCATTCCATTATAGACTTTATGTTCTTTTTAAGTAGCAAAAGCAATTATTGCCAGCTTCTGACATCAATACCTTATTGGAGCTTTGTGGCAGACATTGACAATCAGTGCAGACAGCCACAGATATGCACGACAACAGCCTGCTGATTTGAAACCATATTTTCCTCCCAGATTTCTTCCCCTTCTTTGCATATGTGTACTTTTTCTCTGCTGTTGTGATATTTGCTTGGATAACTGATTTATAACAGGAAATTCAGCAGATCAAGTGAGAGCTACCTAAATTTAGTGTTGCAGGATGATAGCGGGTGCTTTATTGGAAAGTGGTTAGAAAGAAGCGGATGTAATGTGAGGGCATGATGCGAAAATAAATATATCGCAAGCTTAAGGTTGCCACTCGTGAAGTTTTGTGCGGATTCTCGAAATAAAAATAAAATTCAACTTCAAACAAAATCCTTTTGCAGAAAGAGCTTATTGCATACATGACATCTCACAACAAGCCTATATTTGGGGGGAAATTGCACACAGGAGAGAAAAAGAAAAAGCAATTTGCACAGTTTTGAGCTCCATGTCGCTCCGATTGCTCAAACAGGCACTTGCACGGGACAACCGAGGACAATTTACCACCATCATCGACACTGACATAGTCCAGTTAGCGGTCATAACAACATCAGAGACAGAGGACAGAAAACTCTGTACTTTTTCCAACATTCACACACGGAATAATTTGGCGCCGTGAATTGCTTCGAGTGTTTTTAATCGATGGCAAATGAGTCGAATTTAAAACATTAACACTGTGACATGCAAATGTCATTGATTCCTGCCCGCTGCTGTGCTCTGAATTTGAGATTATGGATAATATTTCAAGTAAGATTAACAAAAGGGATTATAAATGAGCAGATTATTGTGAGTCTCCCACCACCCCGAGGTCAGCTCATGGAGTCACATTTTCTGGCCGCCAATACAATATTTCTTTGTCCTTCACCATCGATATTTCAGGTGCTGTCAGTGACACAAATCTCAGCAACACTGACGTTGCCGGCTAATCAACAACATAACCCCTCCCTGACTCGCCGCTCCACCATTAATGGCCGGCGTTGAGTAGAATTAAGAAGAACGACCCCATGTCTGCGGCAGATATAAGTATCAATCATCTGATGATAAACGGCGCAGTCGGGAGAAGCTGAAAGGGTTCTGCTGCTGTGTAAGAGCTGATAACTCTCTCTCAACATATCTCGTCCTTCACCAGAATGTCAGAGTGGACCTGTTTCAGAGACAAAAGAATGCAATGATTAAATTCCTGCCTTCAGCCACAGAAACTCAAAACTCGGGAGGAAAACTCGAGCCAAGGTCATTGCATTCACATTCCAAAGCAAGGCTCCTCGGGTCTGTTTGCTTGTTGTTGTTTTTCCCTCCGAGCCCCCTGTGAAGAAATATGAAGTCTGAAATGTGGAATCCGGAGAAGGATCGGTTGCAGAACTATCAACATGGCGGGCTGTAATCTATTACAGTGACGTTCCACAGGATCAAAAGCAATGAGCTGCTGACTGTTTAATAAACTGCGAGCTTACACTGCAGTATGGTCTTAACTATGATTCATTACTGTCACTAGATCGTCTATGAAAATAAAAGAGGTGCCTGAGGAAGCTGCTGGATTCCAGCCACACTAAATTGCGGTAAATTGCCTCTGCATAACATGTAAGGACTTTTCGAGGAGTTCATTTTGCTCTGTTTTCTTTCCCTTTATTTCGCCAGCAATTAAAAATGCATGAAAATAGCAGTTTTAAGCTCCTCATGAATTGCCACAGGGTTTTCAAGTTTACATACTCAAGGCACAGTTTGATATTTTATTCATTAATGTGTTTCCTTACATCATAATTATAGACGTAGACTTAAACAGCTTGCCTCAAAGTCACGGCTGACATTTCTTACTTCATGAGGAGCTAACTGCTGTGAATGTTGTCCAGCTCTTATGGGCTTCATCCCATTTCTTACAGCAACAGCTAAATGAACTCTTTTGGACACTCTGTCGCTATAGAGAAGATAAAAGCTGCCACATAGAGGTCTGCAGAATCTGCAGAATGAGAGGTAATGTATTACTTATCACCGATTTGAAATTCTGTTTCATGTGATTGAGAATGTGAATATGTTTGTTTTAAACAGAGCTCTGTAGAGTGTAGAGTCTGTATTTTGATCTTAGGATATGTGTCGAAAAAATTTATTGCAAAGGTGAAATTAGCGCTGTTATTTGCATTTTAAATGGTGGAATTAAAAAGCAAAGGTGGTGCTTATCACCGAAGAAAGGCTGTTTGGAAGGCCAGCCAGAGACTGGTGGGAATTTAAGGAGAGAGCTTGACACACACACACACAAACACACACAAACACACACAAACAGCAACAGGGCACTGGTTTAGGGTGCCGCTCTGGTTAAAGCCAACGCTTGGCTGACTCATTACAGCGCTGTGAGTGCACTCATTAGTCAGTTTCTGTGGGCGCTGAAAACAGCTTAAAAGTGTCTTTAAATGGTCACCAAAATTTACCGTACACTAAAGTGCTCATATTATTCTTCAGAGTATAGGGCGATCTATAATTCATTCTGCTGGGTTCATTGTTATTCTCATTGGTGAAAAGGAGAGTCTGGGGAATGTGATATGGCCTCCTCTTACTCTTAATTAGCGGAGCGCAGAGGATGGCTTTTTTTGAAACTTGTCATGAACATGACACAAGGCCATTAGGTGACTGGGAAATTTGACTCATTGCGATATCGCTGAAATTCAATCTGTGGTTCACTTCTCATTTTCAAAAGCTATCTTTCACCAGGGAAATGGTACATAACGGTAAAAAAAGGAAAGAAAAGAAAAGAAAAAGGGGAAACGAGACAGGCAGTGTTTCAAATGTTTAAGTCCCTCAGAGTTTACCCCGGTGTGTATTCACGGCTGTGTTTAATTGAAGGGTTTCAAGGATGCATCACCTCGTAACAGCATAAATAAGCGTATCTCGGTGCAGGGGAGGCACTTTGTTCCCGTATTCATCTACATTAAACCAACAAACAGAATTCACTAGAGATTGTTATGTAAAGTAAAGCAGTTTTAAATTTATCTTTCTTTACGCCACATCGCTCCCCTCCAAGTGCACCAAAATAGTGCTGCGGGAAAGTAATGATGAATCCCCTTCAAATTGCACTGAGGTATCAATTCACTCCCCTTCAGCAGTCTAGTTTATTTTTGTGATGTAAAGATGTCAGTGGAGATGCATTCATAGCAGGGTAATTAAGAAATGCAGATGCTTTCATGTTTTAGTGCCACATTACGGCTCTTTTTGCTGATATTGAAACTACCATTTGCCAGATTCGCGGCCATTCCCGCCTTCACGTGCAATAAATAACATTTGAGCGCTTGACAAGTTACCGTCAAATTTTCTATTTCAGTTTGTTTTGATGCCGCGGTAAGTGCAGGTAATAATAATAAAAACATTTACGTGGATCTTAGTGCCTCCACGGGCTCGACTTTCATCCGCTGTCAGATCCTGCCTTTCATATTCTAAGAGGATTCTCTGTATTGTAGGGGGGGTGAACAGAAAAAGAAATAAAACCACATGATAAAGTGTTACTTTTAGAGATTTGACAGGTAATAAAGAATCCCAGGCCAAGCTTAACAAATACATTAGGCCATTTCCCTAAGCCCAGGGACATATTAGTGCAGTTGGAGAATATTCATTCATAAATAAATAATGGTGAAACAGCTTATGGGGGCATCTGGCTTTATATTCGTATTAGCTGCTGTGCTCATGAAACCATGAATCATGATAAAGAGGATTCATGAGCACTGAAGCCTCCTTAAAATATGGCCCCTTCAAGCCTTTTGTTCCTGTAGAAAAGCATAACATAAAGAGTCATGCAATGTTTCTTCTTAAAAAAAAATGTCTATGTGAATTTACCTTCACAACATCCTGGGTCAGGGTAAGAAGGTGCAGACTAAAATATCTGCATGTTGGAAAAGGTGCGTCTGCTCTCAGATATACAGTTTGTGAACGCTTTGGTGCTCAGCTACGCGTGTGGATGTGCGTGTTACGCCGACAGTGTTGGCTCTACTGTCTTCCCAACAGGTGGTCAAATAACTTTAATGGCTTGAAATTGCAAGACGGTGACTTTCGGTGGTGTGTGGCAGCTTTTTCAGCACGGTACCAGGTGTAGGGGAACTGGTAGGCCCATTATCCCCGTTTACGGTCCACTGGGTCTATTTTCAGATTTCTGTTGCCTCCTTAATCCAGCAGCTGTAATTGTTGCTTTCAGATGTGACAGTTCTGAAGCTCTCTAAGTCCATGATGCCGTTTCAGCTGTGTGGCAAAAAAATGTCCAGCATCAGGTTTTCTTTACTGGCTTGTTGTTTCATAGCCCAAACCCCAGAGATTTTCTTTGTACGCTTATTTTGGATTATTTTTTTCTGTGTTCCAAAAGCCCTGAAAAGACACTTTCAGTGTATGTTTCATTGCAACATAACCATGAATTGAATTTTGCCAACAAGGTCACCTCTTTCTTATCATTATGTACTTTTATTTTGCACTTAATTTTATTTCACTATTTTGTATCAGCGCTGCTTCCGAAGGAGTTCTGCGTATTACTACAGCTGTCAAAGTAAACAAACAAGCACTCCAATCTGAAATACTGGTTCACAAACATTACGTTGTATTGGTATTCCATACATGTATGCAAATATATGCTAGCTGCGTTATAAATGCATATGAAGCGCTCACGTACTGACCTGCTCACTGATAGGTTCAGGCAGGTTTTATCCTGCCTTGATGGAAATGTGGCCAAACACAGTAAAGCATGTCATCGGAATAACAGCGAGCACGCTGAAGGTGCTGTCAGCAGAAATCAAAGGGTCATTATGGCCTGTCTGATTCTGATCCTACAACCATAACATCAGAGAAGGGGCGACTTCATGCATACTGCATGTTGTTGCTGTAGAATACCTGCAGCTCACAGCTATGCCAACACAGTGATCAGTAGCTTAGAAATTAACATAATTCGCTTGTATTTCTGCTGTATCTTAATACACATTCACATATAGTGTATATTGATATTTATATAGTTGGATATTCACATTGATTTGCAGTCCGTCATTTGCTAATGATTCAACATGTTATGAGATCCTGGTGATTTCATTTCATTTCCATTTTCTGAAACAAGCTACTTAAAGTTGAAATAATTCGATATCTTATGAAAAAGGAATATTTCTTGTTCAGCCACAAGTATCTGGAAATGATGAAACACTATGAAGATCCCCATGCTCGCACATACATATAAACACACCCTAAAGTGGACCATGCCATGACCCTACCAGGCAATTATCAACTTCTAAAATCAATATTGTGATATTAAACTAATCCTTTTTTTTTCTTTCTAAGCATGGTATTTTCGTAAGAAAAGAAAAATCTGTGCAACACCGTAACAGCATTGTGATTGGATGTTCATGTGTGCGCGCATCTATATTAAAATCAACTCACCGTTCGGATGGCTCTGATCAAAATCAGGAAGAGTGACGATTTCTCTCAGTGCTAATCTTGGTGTATTTGCTTTGTCTGAAACACTAGATAAAGAAGGAAAGGAAATGACAGCAGGGAATAATAAAAATTCAATAAAGAAAACAAGGAGCAATAAAGGGAGGGGGGTAAACAGGTTCCCATTTTGTTAGAAATTTCACTGGCCTTGAACCATTGATGGCTCCCCAGGTGCTGAGAAATAGGTCTGCAGGTACTGAGTACCATTCAGCAGTCCTGATGACAGGGGGGGACGCGGCCCTCAGCCAAATGACCACACACAAACACACACTTTTCTAAGCGATACACCACATCTGCGGCCGCTCCGCCGGCTCCAGTCGCGTCCAACACTGTTCTGCCTGGGAAGGATCTCAACTGTCAATCTCCACGCTGTCAGCCGCGCTGACCCACCGGACCCCGGACGAATCGTGCAATAGAAATCAAACAGCCCTCTCCCTCTGTAGTGAGTCTGTTGCCGTCTCGTCCTGCTTTGAACATTACCCTGTGAAGGTTGATTGAGGGATCTGGGGGGAGAAAAAAAAAAGGGATAACAAACAAGCAGTGTGAAAGCGAATGTGAAATGAAGCTCAGCAGCAGATAGTAGGAAACAGGAAACTAATTGGCTGTTACAAGGAGGAACATGACAAATTAATGCTGATAACGGGGCAGCAGATTTTGCTTTGGTACGTTATTTCCCGCTTTGCAATGAATCTAAAAAAAAAACAGCTAAATCTTGCAGCGTTTATGAGCTTAATCATGAACTATTCCCCAGATTTGGGAAGACTTTGAAAATGAAATAATATCTATAGTTGTCTGCAGTTTAACACACCCCACCTTCCTCTTTATGATTTAGATTTACTCACAGTTGAGAGGTCACCACTCGAAGCTGCCATTGTTCTTATCGTCTGTGCGCGACCTCAGTAGACACTTCATAATCTGTTGTTACGGACAGGTTCATGTTGGTGACCTTTAGCTGTGCCAGCACATGCATATTATGCTTAGGGTCTCACACCTCTTTGCTTGTACCTCTCTGTCTCTGTCTTCCCCTGGTTCTTCCCTTGAATTCCAACCGCCTTCTAAAATCAATTATTATTGATTTTTTTTCTGCACTCTCAGGGGTGGAGTCAAAAGAGGGGACAAAGGAGATAAAACCACAGGCGAATTGCTAAAGTAACTCCACTGTACCGCGCGGGACTGATATTATCACGAGAGAGGAGTCAGACGCTGGTTTGACTGCGTACAAAAGCCCACGAGGATGGGAGTAAAAAGTCCTCTGCTTAAAGTGAAATTTCAGATGATGCGTGAGGTGGAGCCAAGCCCGGTGTTTCACGGCACAGGCCGGCACACTGATGCCGATCACACAAACAGAGAGCGAAAAAATGTCAAAGTTCAGATACAGCAGCTGCTTTAAGATGACCCGCCAAGTGAAAAACAGCCGGGTGGTGGGAGATGATGTCAGATGATATCCTGGCCTCCTCTACGTGATTTAGTTATGTCCTTACTCAGGGTAAAGTGAAAAAGACAAAAAGGCGCCTCTGTGACGTGGAGTGAAGAAGTTATTCATAGCTCTTTATTGGAATTCATCCTACAACACTAAAATGACTAATTATATCATCAATGAGTATATCAGAAGAGCAATTCTGATGTTCTGATCAGTGATTAAATAGTGTTGAAACATGAAAAAATGCATTTACTCGAGTACTTCACAACAAAGAGATTTTTTCACACAGAAAATAATATCTTGTGCAATTTTATAGATAGAAATGCTTATTCAGCCAGCTGCGACATTAAAATGCTACCCGCAAGTTAAGTAAGTTTATGATAATGTAATGATATTCGTGAACTTTTGATGAACTTATCTAACTAATACTGCAAATATTAAAACATTTATGTACCATTGTGAATAAAAACCTTTAATGGAATACTTGTAGTTAATTTTCACACTGTCACTCTGTCCTGACAATAGTACATGAAATAGATAATCTCAGACTCTTCCACCTCCTCCTGCTGCCTCTAAGGACATTTACAAGAATCCAGCATGCCCGAATCAAAACAACCAATCAGAGAAGAGGATCTGATAGAGCCGATAGAGAGTCGGAGGCACTAAGTTGGCGGAGATAAACAACTGAATGACCGAATAACAAGAAAACAACAGCTTACAGGAAAGATACGTCAATAGAAGAAGAGAAGGAGAAAAGCGAGTTAGACAGGAGGAATTAGGCCAAACAGTGCTGAGGGGAGGGTCTTTTTTGAGCTGGAGCAAGAGAAGAACTGGCTCTAATTTTCACAATAAAAGTTTTTCTGTCGCCTAAAGACTTTGAGGGCTTCTTCATCATTGCCAATTAACATTTCTAGTAGTACTAGTACATAGTTCACAAATATTTCCTTGTTTTTTACATACAACTTAAAATATAATTATCAATCAATTAAAGAGTTAACAGGCAATGAAACAATAGTAGGTGTGTTGTTTGAGACAATTTGGCTACATGCTTTTTGCCGTGTACATCATCACTTTTCCTGCATATTCCCTGCTTGGTTGAAAGAAATGAATCAATCTAATCTGAATTGTTAGAGGAGTATTAATCTAAAGTGAAGAAAAAGCTCTTAACTCTTGATCCAGGTGAGAACATGAATTACTAATCCTTTTGCATATTAGAACATATCACCAATCAAACTTTTCCTACACAAGCAAACACGTGAAATTGTTAACTTGCTGCAGATGTAGGTGGAAATGGCACCGCTGAGCTCAGACCTGTTAGCATCTGCACACCCCAGCTCCTGCAACCCCTCCCTAATATTCTGCAACCGAGAAAAGCTTGAAATAATAATCCTGCCCACAAATTTAGAGTCGCTCGTGTACTGCACAGCCTTGAGGTCTCAGATAATGCACAGTCCCTGCAGAAGCGAGACAATGAGCAGTAGATTTGTGTGCTCACACACTTGCTTGCCCAACCTCAGCTGGATCTGAACTGGATAAAAGCGGGATCTTTGAACACTGAATTAAAAAAAAAAAAAAAATTTTGTCACGCTGCTGCAGTACAGCATGTGACAGGTGCCAGAATACAAAAGCTTTCATGGAGACAGACTGCGGCCGCCAGATCTGAGGGAAGCTGCACCGACTGGTTACACTTATTAGAGGCTCAAAGTGATCACAGGCTCCTCTGACATGAATCGATCTGAAACTGTGAAACAATGATACACAAAACTTTAATGTTAATTTAATTTTTAATCCTTATTTTTTAAAATGCTGCATCAGTGAAACTACGTGTTGTGTGGAGCCGAGTGGAGGGACGATTTGTTAGAGAAAAGCTCCCTCTAGTGTAGAAAAGAATAAAAGAAACAAACATTAATAACAGGACATCACTACAACTGTTTTCAATATTTTTAATCAGAGTTTTCATTTTGTACTTGCATGGGTAAACCAACAAAGTATATACACATTTGTCCTTTTGGAGAAATAATAACAATAATAAAAAAAAAAAACAATAAAAGTGCATACATGATATTTAAAAAAAAAAAAGAGAAATAAATTAACATAGAAGACTTTGACACAGTCTAAAGGAACTTGAAACAGCTAGATGTCAAAACACTTGCTCATCTTATATATATAAAAAAAAGACAAAATGTCAGAAAAATGAAAAGGCGAGTGCTGAAACAGATAAAATAAAGAAAACATGTTCAGGCAATGCAGATGTGAATATCAACCTCGAGCCTGGTACAGCGAGAAATACAGTAAGACGGCCTTAACAGGTGAAAAATATTCTCAGTCAATGCAACACACTGTATTTTACAAAATGGTTTATCAATGATACATAAAAAAAGTAAGTTAAACAGAAAGGTCAAAGGGAAGACGTGCTCCGCAGTTAGCACTGTAGTGTTCTTGATAGCTTACAAACAATTCAATGAGACTGACATTCATTCATCACACAGCTCCTTGGTTTCTTTATCATCCAAAGGCGGATATAAACTGTTCATTACAATTTGTTTTGCTTAAGGCTTCTGAAAAGTTTCAGTATCTGTTTGTAGTGTTACCATCTGGAAAAGAAAGTCCTCAAAAGTCTCATCTATCTGCCACAAAATAAAGCACAAAAGCAATTTACCCCCAAACTCCTGCTATAACTAACTTATTTTAAGTCCTATAATATTAAGTACAAGCCTTCTGCCCGCGCTGTAGCACTACAACCTCTGCAGAGTCTAAAGTCTGTGGCTCAAATGAAGAATGTTTTACTATCAGTGGTTATTGTGACTAGATTCAGTGGTAAAATAATTACAGAAATGTTGCAGATACTGGCATTAATTAATGGTTTCACCTTGAGAAAGTGGAACTTTTTGTGACTCTGTTTAAAAAAAAACAAAACAAAACAACAACAGCTGTGTTGCAACAATAAGACTCTCTTATCTTAATTAACTCCTGCAGGGAAGCCTATATGCATTTTAGCAACTGCAGTGATTGATGTTTCATACTCACTTCACCAGTTATCAGAGCAAAGTCGTGGTGCTGCTTTGAAGCATTTTTGGAAGTTGCTGATAAACTGCCCCTTTGAAATAAAAACTAATGGAAACCTCTCCATGATTGAAATGATTGATGTGGCAATACACTACAAATAGCAGAACATTTACATTTTAAGGTCATTGTTCATTACATACTGTATTATAAAACTACAAATTTACTATCTTCCTTTATTGCATTTAGCTATATATATATTTATATGTCTTAATATTACAGACTGACCACATCTTTGATGCAGCTGAGAACATTTCAAACACAAACTGTTATCACTGAAGTGAGTTAATGGAAGGCCTTTTCACAATACATACAATACATACATACATGAGGCTATTTAGTAACCACATAGAGATTATCGCATCCAGAGTGTTGTCTCTGCTGGTGTACAACAGTAAATATTAAACATCTTGTCAAAAAAAAGACAGTAACCTACCAGTATGGTAGGAGCACCCAGAGAGCACAGATCAGCAGAATAAAATAATGAGAAAACAAATACAAAATATAAACATTAAATGGTAGAAAGCTAAAAGCAATTATGGCATTAAATAGATTTTCATATAGGCATGATTTTTAAGTTTAATCCTTTAAACTGTACAGATGAGATATGCTGTAATTCAGTATTTCTAAATATTGGAATGGTGTGCAAATGAAGCAATGGAATATATCAGCCATGCTCTGTATTCTCCGCAGACTCTTGCATAGTTAATGAAATACATGCATTAGCGTTTTCATGCAATACTGCATTCCTTAATCATTCTCAATTCTGTACATCGACAACAAATAAAAAGAACACGGACGACAACTGCGGTGACGCAAGCTAAAGAGGAAATCAATTGTGTGAAGATGTTGATTCATTTTCTTACATTTAACATCGATTTTTGACATCTGGTTTTTGGATTAATTGTGTATACTGTATATGTAGATATAAATATATATACTTTTCATATGGAGTACAGTACTTGTCCGGTCTTCAATGGCCTTTTGAGCTCTCAGCCATGTTGCACTTTTTGGTAACTCAAACTTCCTGTCTCGAATAGGTGAGTATCAGACAGTGACGTGATTACTGGATTATTGCTCTACCACTTGTGTGTAATAATAAAAAGTGCAAAAAAGTAGTGTTTTATATGACTGGAAGCCTTTTGATTAAAAAGTTTCATGTTTGTCGGTTAATGACAGCCGGTTCCTGCGACATAATACAGGACCTGTATAAACATGTAGACGTTCACATCAGACATTGAGATTTTAATGACAGCTCTTCACTTTTCTACAGGCCTCTTTAAAGAATTATGGCTCGCTACTGAATTGAGAGTTGAGAACAAACGCAGGGCAATGCGGTGGCCCGTTATGGATGAATGAGGAATGGTTGGAACAACAAGAGGCTGCAGCTTTCAGAGTCAACTTCTGCACAGGAAATAATTCCATTATTTGCCTTATTAAAGGTGTCTTGGTCACAAATTAGGACCCCTGTTAAATATTAAAAGCAGTATGACTCACATTAGGTACTGATTCTTGTCCTCAATGCCCCCAAAGAAACCAAATAAAAAATGTGAAAAGAGAAAAGAGTGGGACACAGTTTTTAGCTACACGAATGTGTCAGTAATCCAATAACCTTCCTATTCACCAAGTGGATGAATGGACAGAGAGGAGTAAGTGTCATGGCGTGATCCAGCTCTAAAAACGCACAACAGCCGCTACAACTTAATTACAGACTTTTAAAAAAACAGGCAAACGAGACGGTGAAAGCCAAAATGACACAAAATTGTCCTGCTTTGATCCAAAGTGCCACGCAAAGGTTCCTGATAGATTATGTAAAGTAGAAAAAGAGCAGCTGAAGGAATACCACCCTGTTTAAACAGCAGTATGCTATTTTCACGGCCAGTGACAGCTTGAACACAGCAGCAATGATATTCTTTTTAATGTAGGAATATCCCAAAAAAAAAAGTTTTGGGAGAAGCCTGCCGGTCAGCATGCGAAAGTGACGAGTACACAGACAGAAAAATCTGCAGCAGGTACATTTTCCACCACTGCAGAGTTACACCTAAGGGCCGATGTGGAGTCATCGAAGGATACAGATAAAAACATCCAGAGGAAATGAAGAGGATTTTAGCGTACTTTGTGTTCACTTCACAGGTAGGCTGACTGACCCCAAAAGCTCCTCCTAAAATATCAGATTTGGAGTTGTGGTTTTACATTTTGCCACGCTACAGGTGGGATAAAACAAACATGGGATTCATGTCTGGCGTTTTGTTATTTCTGGACTAATTAGTATTCTCGGCAGATGGCTGGGTAGGATTTGGGTTAAAAGTGTCACTGTATGGCAATTTTACTTGCCCACAGTGAATTGATGAACAGCTTGTTGTGAATATGTCTGGTTAGACGACAAGCTGTAACACTGGAAGGGAGGAAAAAAAAAAAAAAAAAGAGACGCAGCTGTGTTGCCTTGCAGCTAATTTTTACATCACGAGATGTAAAAAAAAAAAAAAAAGTCTGAAAATTCAATTTTACTCTAATGGCAGAGCAAAAACAAGGTCTCGCACACACATGAAGGCTGCTGATCTGCTCATAAGCTGCACAGGCCATCGAGACAACATACAGAAACCTTTAAATCGGGTGGTATTTCCTCTGAAACCATCTGAGAACCAATGTAAACCTGGTAGATGCTACAGAGAAACAGTTGAGAGAAATACTGTAGATCTAAAATTCAAAGATTATGTTAATGTTTAAAGTAAGATCAACTTGCTACTGCTTAGATTCTAATGGCATTTCCACATTCACTCATCGTACAACATACACTATGCTGGTATCTAATGCATGAATATTACAATTACAGGTGGGTTAATTCCACAAAGAAAACGCTGAGTGTTCAAAATGAGACCAGCAAGCTTCGTGACGGCTGCAGAGACAAAATCCTGCCTCTGCCCTGCATCTACCATTTCACTGCATATATACAATGCTGTGTCTAAGAATTAAGAAAGGTCAGCCTACATATCCCTATCTGAACAGCAACTACTCAGAGACTATATAAATGTAGTTGTATGATCAATTAAATGGCTCATTATTACTATTCTTTTTTTAGCCTGATGAAAAAAAATGGCAAAATATTGTTTTCTCTAATGAGGTACCACAGGTTATGATAAATGCTGCCAACAGGTTTCTGGTTCACTGAAGTGTGTGTGGTCACAGTTCTGAACATCAGCATTTGAAAATATTCTCTTTTAAGAAATATCAGTGCCAGAGGAGAATCGGTCTGTTACAGCACCAGGTGTAGTAAAGGGGCGATTTTTTAAAATGACCCCTGAAACATTGAGATGAATGTACCCTTTTACCATTTCAAGTCTAAGGCCTGTTGACACTACTTTACGATATGTCTTAAACTCACCAACAGACAACATATTAAAAATGAGATAATTACATTGTTCAGTTAGTGTGTATTTATATATATGACTGTTCTGGGTAAAAGAAAACTACCTTATCTATACAAAGTGCGAACAATACAACATTCCTACTCAGTGATGCATACAGTAGTAGACTACAATGTTGCCAAAGGCAATTATTTGTTTCCATGTCCAGTATTGAAAGGCGCTTAAGATCATTTTCATCTTGCTCATGGAAAAGAAAAATGAGTTATATGCCATATACTTTTTCAATACCTGTACAGACACACACATATATATATATATATGTATTTATATACTCTGATTTTAAAGGGTTTCATTCCAAAAGACTCCATCCTTTTGAGAAAAAAGTAGTTAACTTCAATAAGCATTTGATAAAATACATTTCTATCGAAAAAGTACTAGTATTAAACAAAAATAAAGTTTTAAAATATTGGAAATTGTCTTAATGTGTGTACCGATTCCAGTTCTTCCTCATTTCAAATCCTTGTCTGCCCCTCCGGATTTCTATTCTGATTATGTTCATGATTAGAAAGTTTAAAATCTCTTATTTCTTGTTTCAACTATAAATCAACCCTTCATAATTACTCATCAGCACATGTGGTCTACTTGTGGTTTTTCCTCTGTAGCTTTAATGCATGAGGTGTACGGAGAAAGTGTTTAAAAACAGATTGCAGGTTTTACTCAAAACTAGCAATGAAAACTGCTACTAACGCTTAGCCGCAATTATTTCGGAATGAAACTCTTTTGTATGCGTATGCACGTGTGTGTGTGTGTGTGTGTGTGTGTGTGTG
>JAOXYL010000045.1:7050194-7064567 GCA_028564955.1 Terapon puta
CACCGTTTCCACTTCTTGAAATAAAAATTAATTCATTTAAAGCTAAGCTAAGTAAAAAGTGTGATCGCTGCTCAGCAAATAAGTTGCTCCGATGGCATATGAATATAAGCTTCGCAGCAGTAATAATACCCCTCAGACACGCATCAGGTTACAACTTATCATCATCAAGCTATTATCTTAGAAAACATACATGAGGCTAAGTGAGGGTGCAGGGGTGTAATTGGAAGAGCGGGTAAACACAAACGTGTGGGTGTCTCTTTGTGTCGGCGCCCTTGCAGAGTTCTCCAGAGCATGTGGGAGCTTCTGCTGCGGATGATCCTGGATGCAATCGCAGAAAACAGGGGCGTTCAGGTGGAGTTCTACAACCGCTTCCAGTACACAGTGGAGGTCAGCGATGACTGCATCTTTCTCACACCAACACCTTTAAAGCTATTTCCAGTCTGGCACGAAAAAGAGCCTGTTTAACAAAAGACATGTGTCAACTCTGTAAAGATCATCATCTCCACTGTTACCATCATCCTTTAATTAGCTCGGTATGTGTGCCGCCGTGCAATCATTAGCATATATTAGATATTTATGAAGTCAGTAGGTAGCAGTTCAGCGCCAAAGTGAGTTCGCTCATGAATGACAATATGGGAACTACTGTATATTCTAATGCCAATTTAACCAGGTGGCACAGAACGTGACAGATTTGCATTAATGCCATGGCGCAGTGCACGAGTGGGCTGAGTTTGGCAGACAGATAACGTGTTGGCCTGCCAGAGGTTTCATGCTGTTTGTGTGAACAACATGTCTACTAGGCTGAGGCTTTCTGTCAAAATTAGAGGGATGAATGTAATGTCCCCTAGCTTCCAAGTTATATATATATGTGTCTGTTTTGTTCTTCCTTTAGACCCTGTTGCAGTTCTTCCATGCCAAGGGAGAGGGTCTTTCGCTGGAAGACATGAAGAGTGGAGACTACAAGGTACGGATGTCATGCAATTTGTTTTAGGATTTATGTTTCCCCCATGTAAGGTGTCATTCATCTCGTGCCCTCTCTGATTGCACACCTGCTGCTTTAGGCCGTGGATGAGGAGCTCAGGCTGAATAAATGTTCTTCCTTTGAGCTGATTGAACAGTACTACCTGGAGAAGATTTCCCAACAGGTATGTTTTCAACTTACCAGGCTGACTGTTTCCTTATAGCCCTAAAGAGGACAGACGTGTATTGATTGAACAGCACAACACTCTGTCTTCTGTTGTTTTGCCTCTGATTGAAAATCTGCCTTCTCCTGGACTCTTGAAAAACAGGATGCTGTCAGGTGGTGCCACATAAAGCCCGATATGTGCTGTTTTGTTTGTTTTTCTTTCTTTTTTCCTGCTGCAATATAAACGCCCACACGCTGGTTATATTGATATTGGGGCTTTTTTTTAAAAAAAAAAGATGTGTTTAATGCTTCAGAAAACACTCAAACACACCCGTTATGGTCGGATCAGCGTGAAGTGCTACTACGATGCTCCAGAGCAGAGACTGACGGTGGAGATTCTGCACGCTGCAGATATCATCGCACTGGATGCCAACGGTAAAACTGCAGCAGCCAGAGTAAAATACCTGATTTAAAGTAGAGTTTTTACTAACACTCTCTAATCGTACTTAGGTCTGAGTGACCCATTTGTCATAGTGGAGCTCTGTCCTCACCACCTCTTTCCTATGGCCAAGAGTCAACGCACGCAAGTGAAACTGAAAACACTGCACCCAGTATTTGATGAACTCTTTTACTTGTGAGAGCCATTTCCCAACCTTTTCTTCCCTTTCTTCTTCTTTTTTTATTTTTTGCATCCATTAAGATTTATTTGCCTTTTTGCTTTATTTCTATCTTCCAGCCATGTGAGTCCTGAACAGTACAGACACAGGTTTGCCTGTTTGACCTTCACTGTAATGGATTATGACTGGCTCTCCACCAACGACTTCGCCGGTGAAGCCGTGGCTCCTCTCAGCGACTTCTGCTGGCCGGGGAGACCGGCAGCCTCCGCGGCCGGCAAGAGCATCCAGCCTGTCATTCTCCACCTGTCTCGCAGTAAACCCAGCGGTACATATAGCTCCAGGCTGCATCACGTTGCTTTTTTTTTTTTTTTTTTCTTGTTTTACACGAACATAATATCGGTTTCTCGGGAGACCAGAGGGTGTAGGTCTGGGTTTCCAATTACTTCTCCAATACAGCATGAAAAGCCATTCAATCTGGTGATATTTGTGTCAGGTGCAGAAACTACTCTCATCTGTTTGCTCTCCCCTCCAGAGAAGCCAATCATGAGGATGCTGGACGCTCGCATCGGAGACAGGGAGGCTCAGGAGTTTGTCCGCAGGCTGAAGGAGATTGAGAAGTCGATGGAGGAGGAGTAAAAGCTGTCAGCGCTGCCCGTGTTGGTGTTTTTCTGACCACGTCTTGCGACATGTGCTTTTGTACTGGTACGATGTTTACAATATTTGAATTTTTTCCAATGTTATCGTTTGTTCAGTAATTATACCAAAATGAAAAGAAAAAAACAGGGGGAAACAGTGAATCGCTGTTTTCTAACTGGGGTGATGAAGATGAACATCCTGTCACTGTGCAACCCTATGCTGTCTCAGTTAAACTATATTTTAGAATTTAATGGATAGTTGATCCTAAATGTTACTAGTCTATATTTTTTGTAATGAAGTCATTGTTATCTTTGTTGTATGATCTTTGATATGATAGATTTAACATTGCAGAACTATTTTGTGGAGGTAGCTTACATATCCAATAGTATTCAGTCTTAATCTATACCTCAGTTGCACGGGAGTTTCACAGGTATCGAGACTTTTCACTTTCTCTGTGGACATTGTGGGGCACGAATGTCTATTTGGGACGTGAAAGCTTGAACCCACATTGATTTTCCTGATCATACAGTGACTTAGTAACGCACTGTTATGAATAAAAAGACAAATGTCATGAAGGAAAGACACACAGCTTTGGGGGAATTGCACCTTTCTGAGACTTGGTGTTTCAAGGCCAGTCAGACAGCAGCAGCCTAACGCTCCCCTGAGGCAGCCGCCACAGCCCGGGTTCATTCGACTTTTCAGATTGCTCTTCACAAAGCTCACGACGGGTCACTGAAGGGACTGAAAATCTTGCGATGGGGAGACAAATTCTCTTAACTCAGTTCCTTCTCGCTGCCTGACACCAGTGAGTCAACAGCTCAGCAGAAATTTATGTGTCAGTTTGGCTGGCAACAGTGCACTAATTTAAAGTTTTTTCAAAGGCGCCACATTGACAGAAGCAAATCCATCTGTCACATGTGAGGGAGGAAAATGCGTGGAACAAGGAGTCGGTTAATTTAGAGAGGTAGCGAGGAAATAACTAACATGTGTGCTGCTTCATTTGACGTGAGTCAGTGTTGTCGACTTTACCGTTAATGAGCTGCTAATTATGTAGTTTGTAAAGTTATTATTATTTTTCCTTTATTTATAGAGTTTAAGGTTACGCTCAATTTATACCTTGTTTTTCACTTCTGCACACAGAGCAGAACCTATATTTAGAACCACTCCTACTTTCATGGTTATGGAGATTTACCAGGAGACCCTGATGCCTGATAATTGGAAGTACACCCTGACATCCCCAAAGATAACACAGTGTGGGGCACAGTGGGTGGCCTTATGTCCAGATGTTAGAGCTTAGAAAACATTTATTTGTAGAAATACATCTAATTGCAGTTGATGAGCTCACTGCAGCCATCAAACATGGCAAAAGCCTTCGTTATCCCGACTCTGTGTGTGTCTCAGTGAGGGGCTTGATCTCCTGAGATAAAGAGAAAGGAAAAGCATAATGAACCTGTGCGGTGGCATAATTATGCTTAAGGGGTAAAGCAAGACCCAGGCAGCTCTGACTGGCATAATTCAACACCAGCTCTCTCTAGTCCCTTCAAAGCTGTTTGTCTTGACTGTGAGTGAAAGGTTGGGATTTTCAAATCAGACTACAATGTGGACCAACTATAATCTTATGGATATTTTTTTTATGCAACTGAAACATTATCAAACAGATAATTTACCAATCAAAGCTGATATTATGTACAGTAACCAGTCTAAAGGCCCAGTTTCCTGGACAGGTTTTGAATTACGGTTTGGTTTTTTAATCCACAATAGTATATAATGTCTTAAAAGGAACTTTATAAAACATATTTTCCCTTAAAAGTTGAATTAAAAATCTGGTCTCTGGACTAAAAAGCTTCATCTCAGCTTCATTTTCGACTGCTGGTCAGAGTGCATGTGAGGTTCATGTCAGCCACCTGTCTCATCTCACAAACGTCCTGTTAGATGAAACATTCACATAAAAACGACATAAAGCATGAAAACTACATACACGTCTTCAATAAAAGTCCCTTCTCTGACCTTGCAAAATAGAGTTTTAATCTAAAACCTAAATTGGTCCAGTTAATATGAGGGACTATTCTGAACCATGTCTTTAAAAGCTTTTTGAGTTTATGTGGTCAAATAGGCCACAGTATAGTAAGATTTGCTGTCTGGGAAACTGGCCTTTACTGTCCCAAATGTAGCTTAAAGTTTAGAAATTTGGAGAAATATTTCTATCCTTTTAAAAAAAAAAAGAAACAGGTTTCCGTTTGCATAAAATAAAAAAGCCCCAAAATGATACATGAATCAGGCCTTTAGTTGTTAATGAACGCTGGTAATTTAGCACTTTTCTTGTACAGGGGCCCCCTATCAAGACAAAACGATCACAAAATAGTAACAGATGCGTAGTGAAGAAATGCTTATCAACACTGTAGCAAGTACCGAGAACTTAGCACCAAAATGTTCACACCGACAGCATTTTGATAGAGATGTATCTTAACAGTAGCTGCTTGTGTAGTGCTTTGTCGTTACCATGTGGAGTTGTGAGGATGAAGCACGCAAAAAAAAAAAATAAATAAAAACAAAACAAAACAAAAAAAAACATATCTATGCCTGGAGAGTGTGCTGCATTACAGGGATCGTTCAGGTGTTCGAGATGTCTGCCTTACCGATTTTTGTTTTTCAAGAATTTGCAGGCAAGATTTGTGTTTGTGTGCACTGTTACTGTTTCATCATAAGTATATTGATATCGCCTGCCATTATAGAGACAGAACGTGTGATATTTAAATAGCTAAATGGGTCTATTGACTGATATATTCTTAATTTTCAGTTATTTTCTCTGCATTTCTTTAAAACCAGGTATTTTGGTCTGATGTTTACACAAAAGAGATCAACCTCATTTTGAGTCTGAGCAACCAGTATCGAGTCGAATAAAGCTAATTATAAAGAACAAAATGTATAATAGGTCACGATAAAGCTTTCGGAAGTCATTTACGATTTTCTAAAAGCTTAAAGTTTAATGAAATTTTAAATTACAAAATCAATCTTTTTCCAGATTCTCTATGTGAGGAAAGGACAGCGTCTTTTCCCATTAAATACAAACGTCTCTGTTCAGTCTCGTGTTGCCCTCAGACAGGCAATCTGGTCAGTATTAGCTGAGTGAATTAATTTATTCTGGTGGCGTTGAGATTCAAAGAAAGTACTTTAGTCCTCAGATGTCCAGTGAAGTTAATGGTATTATCATCATATTCGTTTCCTACAAAGTGCATTTCTGGCCATAATGGAGAAAAAAAGGCGAAGTTTAGAAGCCTCAGTATCCCATTTGGAAACCACGGCAAAGAATATCTGTGAATTAAATCACGACTTAGCTTCACCACAGTGCTGACCTGGACATATTTTATTTAAGGCACTAATATAGAAATATTGTTGAACTGAGTATTTGGTTTGTCGTCTGCCGTCCAACTTTAAAGGCAACAGCTGTTGAAACGTATCCTCACGAGGCAAAACACCCTGGATTTGTTATTGTAAAAGTGAATTCTTCGTCCTTGAATTGTAAATGCCTGTGTTGCTGTTTACTGGATTATACCTTTGGGAGATGTCTATCACCTTGAATAAAGATTGTATTTAAATTTGAAACTCGACGCCTGACACGTGTTTAACTATGCAGCACTGACGCATGTATTTCAGTCGGACGCGTTTCTTTAAATGAACAAGTGGAACAATCCATGCCTCTGTTGTTTCTAGGCCTCGGCCCAGCAGGTGTGCTTGGTAATGCCACTGGCTGACACTGACCTGTTTGTCTGCGCTTCATCTTTCCTGCAGCGTCCGCCCTCAGCACTGTCTTTCCGTCTTTCCTCGACCTTTAATATGTTACCTCCGCTCGGCAGCGGCCACCCGGAGATCAAACACATCCCGTCACGCCGAAGCAACCCTGGAGACAGAGTACATACAAGCAGCGAGAAACAGGAGTGTTTATTATGTCCGGTGTGAGATCAGAGGGCCAGAGGACTCGCCGTGACATGATCTCAAAGAGCTACTGTGATGGTATTATAGCTCCTGGTGGCTGGAGGACACCACCGTCTATGTGTGTGTTTGCGCCGAATGCTTGTCGATACGTTTTAAATTAGAAGCTCGGCGATGACTGAAGGGTACAGAGTTGTCTTGGCTCAGGTGTGGGGAGGACCTCGCCATCTAATGCAGACATCCTGCCCTCTAGTCAGCGCCCGCACACACTGCATCCGTCGGTGTGCCTGACAGCTGTCTGCAGCTTTAATGTCTCAGGGGAGCTGGCAGCCTCGTATAGGTTAATAATACTCTCTCTGGCTCCCTCTCATCTGTTCTCGGTCATAAAACGCGCGCCACCCTCAGCGTTCACGTCAAATAAGACGTTTGCGAGGGAGAGAGGGGATCGATTTTTCATTCGGGACTTCTGATTGTAACCACTAGATGTCCTCGTCATTTTACAAATACGCTCTCGAGCCACGCTGGTCGTCCTCTGCATGTGGTCCTCTGATTCATCGACACTGCCGCTCAGCCATGCAGCAGATCGAGACTGTATCCCCACATGGCCTCTTGCGGCTCGTGGCCGTCTTTCTCCGTAAAGAGGGGGCCGTCTCTGATTTTAGAATATAGCTTTGAGGCACTTGCAGGCCACCCCACTCAAGTATTTCCATTTTCTGCATCTTTACGCTTCTACATCTGAAGCAAATAATAAAAACATCATAATATCTTATTATATAGTTGTGATTACTTAAAGTTTCCGGTGACTTCGCAGATTCAAAATAACATAATAATAACAACAACACAAGATGAATTATTAGTGGACAACCAGAGGAAATTCACAAGTTACCCAGCAGGATATAAAGTAATCAAAGTTAATCCTGCCTTTACCAGCCAATGAACACATTAATGCATCAATAACTGTGATCTATTATCGATTTTTTAATAATATATTATTCTGAAATGGGCCAATCTGCATAATGGAGCCTTTTACTTTTGGTACATTACATATATTTTGATGCTAATGATTGCCTCCATTACTCAAGTTGTGTTTGATAATTGCGCTGACATTTTATTCTTTAGTTAGTTACTGCTTACTCTGATAAATGCCTCAATTGAAAACTGGAACCATTCAGGAATAAAAAAGAAAAGTAGTCAACCCCCTGATGGTGAAGTTGTATAAGAGGCAACAGTGAGCTTCCCATATCAGGTGTTCTTTAGGTTTTGGCAGCGGGGCAGAGAGGTGGGAGTCTTCAGCTGGTGCTGATCCCCAGGAATGTTGGCAGGGTCTCTGCGTTGCTGCTGCTCTTGTGCTGGCTCTGGCAGATACATTTAACAGCGCTGTGATCCCGTGGTGTCTTATCTCCCCTCAAACAACCCTAATCCTCCGCACAGAAATGTTACACTGCAGAGCCCGTCCCCTCCCACTGCAGCAGCTCAACCTGGAGCCCCCACACAGACACTCCTTCCTCCTTTTTTTTTTTTTTTTCTTGCCAAGATTTCAGATTACACACCTGCAAATTCCCTGACGTGGCGCTGCGTGGCTTTCCTGTGAAACCTGACGCCACAGGTCTGGTGGTGAAAACTCCCCCCACCCCACCCCTCCTCCGACGCATGTACATCTGCCAGATCATTAATGCAGCTTAACTGAGCTGTGTACGGTGCGCTTGTGAAGCTGCATGTGCTGGCTTGCATGCGTTAAGTTATTTCAAATGTCTTCTCCAAAGTTCAAGGAATGGATGGAATGAACACTTCTGATGCACTCCCAGAGAAAGGTCCTCCTTGGGATCTTTCAAGTGAAATGCGATTAAATCAGACCCACCGCATGATCAGTGTCTCCTGTAGCCAAGTCCTAAGAGGTTTCCTTAAGAATAAAGGAAGGTTTCTTGCAGACTAAGGACATAAACACCTGTTATCGGCAGGTGCAACCCTTGCTGCGGCGTCAGAACAATTAGGCACTTCTGAAGTCGGCCTCTCGTCTCCGTCCAACGTGATGAGGCCAGGGTGAGGAGAGGCCGGCACAGCAAGTCCTTTGTGGCTTCAGGGGCCTCAGTTGGAGTAGGCAGAGATAATACTGGACAGCTTGCCCCCGAGGAATGTAATAGGGACAGTGCTTGGGCCACAGCCAGAGACTCCACCGAGCCTTTTAACAGAATCATCCCCTCAGCTCCGCACAGAGCGGGGTCAACTGATCGCAGTCCAGCCGGTGACGGAGTGAACGGTCCAGTCCCAGTCCATCAGGGCTGTAAAAATCAGGAAGTGCTTGAGAGCTTTCCACGAATCTGCAACCCGGCAGACCTCGGTTAACAGAGTAACCCACAATTCACAGCATTGTTACATCAAAAAAAGGGAATGACAGGGGAAACCCAGACCCCTGTTGAAGAGTTGGCGAGTTCAGACGCACACGTTCAATCATTGTGTGCAGTTTTGCTTCCAGTAATAACAGTTTCTAAATGTTTTCATATGATTTCAGCCAACAACAATATGGCTGTTAGATTTATATTGAATAAAAAAACATTCATATTTAATATGAGGTTCACTTTAGTGGCCACAGAAAGGCCTTGTACAGCCACAGTTTAGTATTTTGAGCCAGCACCAGTTGAAGGGTGGAAAGTGGCATCCACCATGGCTGACTGATTAATCAGTTTTTTAAAAATATTTATACATTTTCCAGAAAATCTGCTGTTGCCACTATTAAAGAGTGAATTAGTGAGAATTTCATGCAGGCAAGTTAAAAGAAGTTGCTTTTTTTTCCAGCACAATCCAATAAACATCAAACAGGATTCGTCTCTTTATGTTCTCCTTTCAAGTTCTCTTAGTCTTGTCCACAGTCACATCATGTGAAGTAGCCCCTGGAAACTGCAATAATAATTAACTTCTGCCCCATTCTTGGCCGGAGGGAGTGACAGTTGGAGCTAGTTTCAAGAACAAACTAATCAAACAGACACCCCACTGTTCAGCCCGTCCCCTGCTGGTGCACCTGCAAAGTTTGGCGCCCGGCCTTAAACCCCATTTTTCTGTGCATGCTCTTGTTCAAGTGACTTCAGGGTGTCTGTGCAATTAATTGCACTGTACGCTGTTAGGAGTATCGTTTAATTAGTTATGACAGTTGTACAAAATTGACTATGTACAGCAAAAAATGCACAACGCCTCAGTACATAAAGAACAGTATGTGCTTTACAGGCTTTTAATAAGAAAGGGTTATCACATGAACAGCATCTGATTTCCTCCTAGTGAAGAGCCCGGAGGAGGCTCTTTGATTCCTTTGGAAAACACCGATCAATTTGTCATTGTTAGTCCTCCAAGACAACTGGACGGCCTGTTTGTGAATTTGCTGTCGTGCTGGTAGCCGAAGAATGGTTGAGTCATCGCAGGAAAGGGAGGTTCTCGCGTGAAAAGCGGAGATGAGGGAAAGGCTGGCCAACCCCACAGTTTGATGTCTGAGAGGGATGTTCATTTTTGGGACTTAAATGAAAACAGAACTGTTCCTTCACGGAGCCCTCTGCGAAGAAGTCATTATTGTGGCAGGGCATGTCCACATGAATCCTCTGTTTATCCACTCAGTTCGGCAAGCGCACCAACTGTGGTTCCCTCGGTCGGTCCCAAGCACGCACATCCAACTCTGGCTATTTCTGCAACAGCACATAACAGCTTATATGCTCCTTTAGTGTGTGCTCCCTCTGTGCTCACAAAGAAATGATAATTGTGGAAGAATGTGGGGAGTTCATGTTTTAGCTAATGTTTTTAATGCTTTTTGGATGACACAAGGGTGCCTGCTTTGGAAAGTGTTTTTGCGTGTGTTTGCAGTGATTACAGGATTGGAAGAAGGCATTAGACGTCATTCATCAGCTCTCCCGGTATTCTCCTTTGTCCTTAAGTACTTTATTTTCTTTTGGCAGTGTGTTTTATGTGCGTAAGGGGAGACTAACTGTTCCTAACTCAGCTGGTGGTATTAAAATGAACCTTTACCTTCCCTAGAAACATTGGGCCTTCGTGCTTTTGTTGCCATATTGTGAAAGTCTACTTTGCATGCAAAACTGGCTTCTGCGGCTGCAGATTTCCTCAAGCAAACAGGAAGTTATCGCTAAAATTTAATGTGCACCAGGCAACATTTTATTAACTTTCTGTGAAAGATGAAAGCATGAGTATGGGTATAACTCTTCGCATACGCTATGGTGTGCTGTGAATTTCAATGTGGAAGATGATGCTTTGAGGGAAAAAAAAACTGGAAATCATTTCGCTGGAGTGTGTGTGATTATAATATCACATTCAAATAAAGGAAGGATTTAAGGTTGTCATTGCATCAGAGAATTTATTTCATCATACATAAGGAATTTTTTAAGACTTGTCACTATACTTTATTAAAGAACAAAGTATATTAACATCATAAAATTGGTGTATTACTAAATCCGCTGTGTCTTTTTCATGTACTTTCATGCTCAACGTTTTCTTTGGCACTGCAAAAGCAAAATGGCAGACTGTGAGGAAAACTGTATTTGGGGATCATGCCAGTAATCTGGCCCTGATAAAACAGTTCAAATGGAATAACTTTCCTTTCGGTACTACGTCTATTTTGTGTCACATTAGTCATATGCTGTGACACAATTTCACTTTTACAACCAGTGTAAATGTAAACCTTTGCGGTTTTTGGCGAATGTTGACTACAGTGATAGATGTAATAAAACTTTCTTCTCTCCCAAGAAGAAAAATGCAAACTGCATCCACTCTAATTACACCCAGAGGGTGTGAAGGTCACAAAAGGTGAAGATTGGAGCAGAGGGAGAAGACTTGTGCCCACTACTAATCAAGGCACACTCAGCATTGCATCGATGACTGGGGTGACATTAAAGATGACATTTTGACCAGGGCTGTTTAGTCCTATTGTTATCTATGCCTTGTCATTGCTGCCCTTTTCAAGGCAAGACATAACAGAGCCAGAGTCTGAATTCTTTAAAGTAGCAGCCATGCCACCCAAAGTCAGTATTAATTGAATCTGAAAGACCACCACCCTAGCATTTATCTCTGAATAGCCTGTGTATTCTTCTCTCTCTGTGCTGCAAAGGCTAATATCCTCTGATGTGAAGCCCTTTTTTTATCCTCTGAATGATTGTGCTCGGAGTAATCTTTAGTTCATTTCCTATTACCGCTCTCCACAAGAAGGGCGTCCGAGGGTCAAGTGGTCAGTCGCAAAGCCAAAGTGTTCACAGCTCTGTCTTTGAAGTCTTTGATAGCGACTAACTAACAAAGACGACTGTATCCATGGCCACCAGCGGTGAAAGAACGAGAATGTGACCGGTTGCTGCAGATAAAATCTCCTGGTTCATTTCAAGGTCAGCAGACTTTTCACACTTCCAAAAGTTTGCTGGAGAAGAAACACATTCTGTACCAGACCACTGCAGGACCTCTGGAAACCAGTGTTATGATTCATACAGGAAACCTTGGCCTCTAAGGCAGACTTCAGCACAATGTGCTTCCTCTCTTGCTCCTTTCATGCATTTGTGCTGGCAGCAAATATTTCATAAAAATGTATGTCTGTTTCCTTGGATGATTTCCAGCTGGTGTGAAGGATATCACACCACCTCTTATTCCGCACATTAACAGGGTGAGGCATTGTACAAAGGATGCAAGTGAATAAACTAAGCAAAGAAGTTAAATTTCCTCCCAAACTCTGCATATTGAATAAACATATGAAAGTGAAGAACATGGTTGAGTTCATTAAAGGCCTCCACAGTCAGAGTTCACAGGGTGGGAGTTACAGCTGTGTGTAGCACTCTCTGTCTTCCTCCAAACTAGACCCTTAGATGGAGGCTGTGGGAACGGGCCGAAGGAATCCTCCCAAAAGGGAATAAGGGTGAGAAACACAAATCCAAAGAGACCCTCTGCGGTCACGGGGCCTGTGGGTACAGCATGCGAGCCGGAGGAACAACGCATAATGTTAACCTCTCTCTCATGCCCCCCCTCCCACCCAGACCTTCATGTCGGTCACATCAGCTTTTTTTCTGACAAAGCCTCTCCCTGGCCAAACTCGACCGCCACCACCCCTCCTCCTGCAGCAGCACATCAGCAGTGCTGTGCACAGCGCACACTGGAAGTGGGGGTGGGGGTGGGGGGGTTGAGGGCTCGGTGATGGGGTGTTGGCACTTTCAAGTTGTGTTGTTTCAGGACAGGAGCAGCTGTTAAAATGTTATCCCTCCATTCTGTCCAAGCACACAACGTTTCACAACTGACTCAGCTGTCCCATGTTTTGTTTCACTGTCGCCTGTGATCTTGACTTTAACTCCGAGAGCCTGTTTGCCCTTTTAAGAAGTGAACATGACACAGTGTCAGAGCAGGTGAGGGCTGAGTCTCCGCACATAACTTCTCCACAGTCCGAACTATTGATTAAGATGTTGCTGAGCTCAGGACACAAAAGATAGACTATTGTTTATTAGCAGAGTCCAGCAGAGACAATCCCATATTTTGCATTGTGATGGTCACTAATTCTTCTTATTTGCTTTGAAATATGCTAATGATTCCACAAAAGAGCTCCCTTCAACAGTCCTTTTGTTTCAAGCACACTCCTTTAACTATGTCCTCTGTGTATAAAAGCACATCTTCGACTAAACATATATGACCACTATGTCTCTTGAGTATAGGAGCAACTTAAAAATAAAACAAGGAAACTCCCTTCTCTGTGTTGTGTCTCCACAGTGGTGGATCCTGTCTCGCACGCTGTTGTACCCGAGTGTCAGGAAAACAAAGACGCCACAACAGGGAGAAGCAAACAAATTGAAGGTGACAGTTCACCGCCATGAAAACCATACAGCCCTCAACATGCCAAAATCCTCTACACCTAGCCAGGGTTTAGCCAAAAATCCCACATTCAGCCCCTTTAGTCTGCTCAAAGCCTGATGGATGTCGTCGTTGAGTCTCCGGGACCACCATGGCAGCCGCCAGCACTCACAGTCTGCTCTCATCAGCTCCCACACAGCTAGTAAACTCTGCGGCCATTGTGGGTTAGCGCCGCAGTGTGTTTTTGTATCATGTGGACATCATGTGGTGAGCTTTTCAAAAGAACCTGCCATCCTGTATTCCAGCAGAACAGTAGGTCAGCTCGCCCCCACCTCTTTTTGCAACGGGTCCGGGAGCTAATGCTTGATAATTCGAGGGTACACGCAGTCTGGATGAAAGGAAGGGAATATTGTGAGTCTGTGTGCCAGCTTTCAGCGAGGTGACATCTCACTCTTACGTCGCCTTGTACTTGTTTGTTCTCACTGACAAGCTTGATGAAGACATTTAACTGCAAAGCTGGTTCAACTGAACTGTTTGCACAACACCATCTGTCATAAATTCCTTTTGCTAACATGCAAACAAATTGGTTGCTTCTGTTCTGAGCAAAAATACTACCAACAATTAAATGAATTAAAAAGTAAAATCACATATTCAGACTTAGCACTTGCAGTTTCTCCTTGAAGTAAACAGATCAAGAAAGAAACACTGTTGATCAGTCATCGCTTGCTTTTACAGTAAATTAAGCTTTCCCTGCCCCGACCACAGAACCGGGTGGAAGCACTCTTCTCCCTGAGGTACATGTTATTAAAACTGGCCTTTTGACAAGCATGCATGAAATGAGTGCACGTAAGTGCAAGGACCGCCCCTCTGGTTCTAATCAGAGTTATGTTGCTTGTTTGGCGAGCACCATCTGCTGAGGACCTGGCCCCGCCGGGGTGAAACTCAATCCAGATGCCTGCTATTTGGCAACACCAGCACTGTCTCATCCTATACTCCTGACTGGCTGCCACAAACAACATGGCGGACTCTCTTCATGGCAGCAGAGCAATCTGCCCTTTACAAGTCTTGACTGAAAGTTTGTTGAAATGATCTGATGATCCAAAATCTGAGAAATGTGAAAATATTAGCATGGGCCAAGATGGCTCCAGAAAAAGAGAGCACCACAAGATAAAAATATAAAGGCAATCAGAAAAAGCATGAATATGTATATGTCCATATAAGAAATGAACTATTTTGGTATAATATTTACACATCTTT
>JAOXYL010000045.1:7080300-7095252 GCA_028564955.1 Terapon puta
AAAAACTTTAAGCTGTGCATGAGCATATGCAGTAGAATTAATCGTGCCGATGTTGCGAAGATCGTATCTGAGGGATTACTGCATTAACGCCCAACCTGCGCAGACATGTGACTCCGATTGCAATGTAAGTGATGAGACATTTGTTATTGCTTGGGAATTTATTTTAGTACTTTTTTTCTGAAATTAAACTAAGCAAGAAGTTTATGTTCTATGTCAACTGAAGCCATGATATGTCCAACACCCATTTCGTCTAATTCCATGACAAAAATACATAGATAGATAGATTTTGGACAGTATGTGTGTATTGTGTACTGCGTAATATGTTAATGGTTACCTCAGTTTACAAGAGCATGCAGGAGATAAGCACACATTAATGATCACTTTGTGTTCAACTATCAAAACAAATTCTGAGTAGTGACGTCGCATCTGATAAGTAAAAGCAGTCAAAGGTGTGATTGCTATGTCAAGGTCATAAATCAAGCCTAGCCGACCGGATATAAGAAGGATCTTCCTGTTATGGTGATGATGAATGATACGACAACGATGCAAGTGCTGATTTTTTTGTTTTTGTTGCCGTGTCATCCGACTTGCCTCTACTGCAATCTGACTGCAGCTGCCATGGGTATTTTTCTGCATAGTCAAAGAGTAGCAAACGCTGAAGTGCTCCAGTTCAAACTTACAGAGCAACTCACCAAAATACACTCTCTAAGCCTCTTATTGTGTGCTGACCGGACTCCTGGTTCTGGTGATCCCATCACACTGGCCTATTTAACATTTTGTCTCAGGTTATTCGTCGGTGAAAGGTCTTATTGTAATCATTGCTTTACCGTCTGTATGCGTTGTAAGGGAGATCCTGCAGAGTCTTGCCGCCATCGACGTACTTCGGTGAATTGGTGAATATCTTCCCAGTCCTCTGCTGGAAATGCAATTCTTTAACCATGCTTGCTCCTGATTTGGCTCCGTCATCGATGTGGCTGTGGAAAGTGTAGCGCTTGACATTTAAGATGCACTCCCGAGATGCAGTATTCCTTCTTGCATAAGTGATCACTATAGCACATGTAAAAGGAAAGTTTACGAGCCTCCGCTGCACTAATCCCCTTTTACTGCCATATTGCGAAGACAGAATTTTTAAAAACATATTTCTGCATTCGTGCTGTACATTTTGAAGATAACAACACAAAGAAAGTGCCTGGTCAAATTTCACTCTCAGAGCATAGTGTTCTCTGCTCTCATTTGGCTGATTAGATTAAATTCTATCGACAACCAGGGAGCAGTTTGAGTTACAGTTTTCAAATCTGATACAGATATCAAATTCGACACCATATTCTCAAACTGCACAGTCCTGCGGTCGCACATATCTCTGGCTGAAGAACACTGAAATGGACTCCAGTTATGCAAACTCTTTAATATAAGATCAGTGAAATGTACTGCTCTTGAATTATTCCATTCCAGCATTTCTACTTCAGTTCTTTCAAAGTGGCACAAGAGACTGATGTTCAGCACTCCTACGCAGACTCTACAAAGCTCGAGTGTGCTCGCTGGGCCATGGCAAGACATTTTGTTTTGAAACTGTGCATTCCAAAAATCTCTCACTACTGTTTTTCGTTTTTATTGCTGGCCTAGAACTAATCCATTACTTGCAAGGGGAGCTGAAAGGGCACGGGGGCATTTCGTAAGAGTTTAATGAAATATCTGCTTCCAGGTTCTTTTAACACAGCGGACCTTCGGGGGTTTCACTTCAGGGCTTTGTTGCCGTATCCCTCCTTCCCCTCAGGTGCTGGGCAGGAAATTAAGGGATGGATCTGTACACAGTGAAGCACTGATTAAGACCTGATGTTGCCATGGTCCGTGTGCCATGTTATCTCAGTCCCCCTAGAAATGATCAGATCAGGTATTACGGGTTTTCAGCAGCAATTGCAAGGAAACACCACATTTACTTGCGTTCTCTGTATGATTCATTAGCACCCACAGCTGTGTTAAAATTGCACTGCAATGATTACATATCGCTGTGGGAACTTTTGTGATTTATTTGGGTTATTAAGATACTATATGATCGCAGCCTTTGCAAAATGCAACGCTAAGAACGTGTGATCAGCAAAGCAACAAACCAGAAAATGAATATATGAGTATTTTGGTCATAAAACACTGCAGCATTTAGGCATTGTAATAAAAACAACTTGGCTCATTGTCTGTTTGGACTGAGTTGTGAAATTAGCTGGAATACAGATTTAATACTTGGGAACATCTGCTGTAGAACATTGTTCTCCATGTCAGGATTATGAAATGTGCTATAAACTCAGGGGAATTTACATCATAATCCTCACTCTTCTTAGAAAACTTGCTTAATTAAAGACTCCAACAACACAAAGGCTTTTCATTGTTCTAACACACTGTATTTATTACAGTTCTCGCCAAATTGATAATCACCTCAACTTCATTACAAGCTTTTTCTCATTTCCCTTGTTTGTTCAACAGAGAAGAGAGCCACCATTATTCTTCCTCTGGGCATTCAAGCATGATATTCTTCCATTTTAAGGGACTGTTTTTGCCTTTCGACTGCAGTGTAGACAGCATCAGCAGAGATTAGTCTGAAACAGGCATTTCTTCTCGAAGGGATGACATTTAGTTAGTGGCTGACAAACCTTCAAACTCATGGATCTTTTTCTCGAAGTGGCCTTCATGGATCATATTTCATATCTCACCAGTACCTGAAACAACACGACCCCGCCGACACAACCCCCAGCTTTGTTTTCATGCAGGGCTGTTTTCAATCTGAACTCCTGTTTATGGTTGGGCGTCACAAAGAGAAGTGTTGAGATGTGACGAAAAGATCATCACCATACACTACACTGAAACAATGGCTGCAATCATTGCCCCATGCTCACTCTTTACTACTAAATCTGTATTCCACTACATGTATCTGACAGCTATAGATAAAAAACATATATAATTTTATAAAATACAGTGTACTCTTAAATGTCAAATGTCTGGTCGGGCCCCAGCATTTCACTTATAAATATCTAAACACTTCTAATAAACAGAAACAATTGAAGAGAAGTACAAGAACTGAATAGAAATCTGTGCTTCAGGATTTTTTCTTATTTACTTACCACCTTTGTCTTGCGACCTCTCGGAGGGATCCAACCCTTAGGTTTGAAACTACTGGACTAAACTAATCAACCTAATGTAGATTAAACTATGCGCATACCTGCATTAACCTGCATATGCAATCATACATTAGTATTAATAATAATAATGTCACTTGTAAAAGCAAATCAGTCACAGATAAACAAGCAAAGGTTACAGCCGACTCTTCCTGCCCCGGATACAAACTGTTTGAGACGACCCCCCCTCTGTCAGGAGTTTGGGGTCCATCGGGAACAAAACCTCACACCACGAGAACAGTTTCTTCCCCTCTGCAGCTGGCCTCATCAACAAGGCCCCGGACCCCCACTGACACCCACCCACAGTCACCACGTTACATTAACATGAAGTCCACACACCTGACTCAAAGCGTTACATCAACTCACATCTTGTTCATTGCAATTATTCCTCATAGTTTATACAGGGAACCTCGGCAAATGCCTGCAAAAAAAACTGCACAACAGCTTAATTGAATTAACAGTCATATTGTGCACATTTTTAATGATATTTTTTGTTATTGTCAGTTTGATGTTTAGGCTTACTGACAAATCACTTTTAGTCTTTCTTTATATGTTCTGCTCACTGTGCTTATTGACATGCACCAAAACACTGAGGCTGATCTCTTCACATGTGAAGGGACAAACCTGACTCTGATTATTTTTTCATAGTTAAACACTTCTGCACTTTTATCTGAATGCAAGATTATCACTTGTAGCAAAGTATGTCAACACTGTATTAGGATCACTTTGGTGTACATTATGAGTCTTTTTATATTTTTTACTTAATCTAGACTTTGATTGCAGGACTTTTACTTGTAACAAAGTATTTCTTCAGTAAACTAATGTGAGTGCTCCCTTCTTTCGCAGCATGTAGATGAACTGCTCACTTTTTCTTTTCTTTTTTTTTTTTTTTATTATTTTCATACACCGCTCCACCCCCCTCCTCCCCTCCCGGCCCCTCCGTCCAATCACAGCCGGGGAGCGGACGCTCTGGCCGGGCGACGGTGGAGCAGCAGCGGCGGCGGAGGGAGGGAGGGAGAGCCGGTGGGGGAGGGTCACGTGTGTACACACTGTAGGGCTCCGGCTGTAGTAAAGTCGGTAACGGACTGCCCCCTTTTCTTTTTTTTTTCCTCCTTCAGTACAAGCCTCGTCCGAAAAAGTTGATAGATGCAGGCAGCCTCTGCGGACGGGCGGAGAAACGGCCTCTTTCTCGCTTTTTTTTTCTATTTTCGAGAGCGAGAGAGAGAGAGATCGGACTTTTTTTTTGACGCGTTGTGGTCTGAGATGAGACGCCAGAGAAATGCCAGTGGAAATGCTCCATCCGGACCCGATGCCTCCGTAGGTTTGACACCGACCCGCACAGACCTGGTGAGTCCTCCTCTCCTCTCCTGTCCTCTCCTCTCCGATCGTTTCGACCTCGAGTCTTTTTCAGCTTGCAGTTGCAGGAAAAGTGGATTTTTTTCATTTTGCCCCACCACCACCCACTTACCCACCCACCACCCCTCCCTCGGTGGTGGTGGTGGTGGTGGTAGTAGTAGTAGTAGTAGTGGTGGTGGTTGAAGATGGCTGGTGGATGCGGGAGCGGGGTGATAGCCTCGGTCGCGCCAACAATAGCCGCAGAAAATAAAAAGGGAGTGAGAGGCGATCACGCTTAGACCTCAAAGTGTGGATGGAGAGACAGCAGTGATAAACAAAGAGAGAGAGAGAGTAGTTTTACATCTCCCTTGTTCACCTCTCACGGTCTGTGTCTGTTGTTGTTGGGGTGGTGGGGGGGCCCAACAACACCTGAAGACGCTTTCTCAAGTGTTGGGTTTAAAAGACCAAAAAAAAGTTTAATCAGATGCCCTTTTAGCTCCTCCAGTCGCAGTGAAGTGAGTTTAAAGTCGCTTTGTTGTGATGTGACAGCTGCCCTGGAGCTAATGGGGATGTCACAGTGAGCCTGTGCATGTCACCATATGCAAGATGAAAGCGGAGAATCTGACATATTCCCTCAAATCCCAGGAGGCCCATGAGGCATCCCTGCTTTTTAGAGATACAGATTGTATGTGCGTGGTCCTGTGGTGGTGAATTGTCCATTAATAACAAGAACGTGATCTTTTTTTCTTTTTAAAAAGCAAAATAGCAATGTAATATAGTCAACCAATCTCCTGATTTGTAGTTTTCTGTTTATCTGGTGGTTTCTGCACAGTTTGACATCTTTGTTTTGTTAAATAATATGAAAACTTTTGTCCCCTAAGCCCTTAAAGCGACTATTTAACGACAGATATTGACAGATGTTTCCCTTAGTTCCTTCTTCCGTGCCAGTAATTGCGGCTGGCAGGTCAGATAAGTCTTCCCGCTCGCCAAATTAAACGCTTCTGGAGATTTGGGCCTTTGCACTTGTTGTCGTCAACTTCATCCATGTGACCGAAAGGGGACACGGGCATGTGTGCCGTGGCTTACTGGCGGTAAGCCTGCTTTGTGCTGACCACTGAACTCTGACTCTGTTGATTCCTGTGACAGTTCAACGCGTCGCCGATAAAAGACGCCGAGCGACCTGTGACCTGTGCTTGACCACGGTCTCTCACGCCAGGACTTAACGTGACAACTCCCGTCTCCAAAGCAAACCTGACACCATGGAGCACCCCCCCGCCCCCTCGCGTCAGCCAGCCACATGAATCGTCTGTGTTTTTGGACTTAACCGGTCAAGATTTGTAGATTAACAGATTAACAGGAAGGATGCCGGGCAGGTAGATCTGTTTGTTGACGTGCACGTTGCCAGAAAAATCTGGAGTTTGCAGGGAAATCTGTTCAAACACGACTTATCTTGCCCACCAACAAATTCCAGCGCTGTGACTTAATTCTGTGGGGACTGATAATGATTTGGGGAAAATGTTCTGAATTATATAAAACCCCTTCCACAGAACCAGAGTCGATGGCAAGTATTTTAATCACCTCTGAGGGCTTAGCAATTTTAATTTGCAAAATGTTATGCAGCATTAGCATGCACCTGAAGTCAGATCCCTCATTAATACTCTCAGTTAATGGGCTGCTTTCCAAGAATAATTGGCAGCTGGGAAACACAAGAACCAGAGGAGATTTCTTAAATGAACCATTTACATCTTGATAACCTCTCCTACTGGAGGCAGTTTGGTAGGTCTGAGGGCAGCTATTTTAAATGACACACTCTCAATTCCTGGAAAATGTTGCGCATCAAATATCATCGCCTTAAAGTTCACCTCCGACATCGCTGCACAGTCACAACATGTGGAAAACTGCGTCTCGTAATCTCATTTTCTTTCTGTAGTATTTCTGCGGCCGCTCCGCTGCATGCCGCTGCAGACACGGGTAGCGAGTCATGTGACATCACTCAGTGCTTTCTGAGAAGAGCCTGTAAATTCCAGTTAGGATATATGAGGGGTGTGGGCCCGCTGTGTCACACTACTCCCATCAAGCCCGCGAGATCTGGCTTCAAAAAGGCTGAGACGTCAAGCACGTGGGCGTCTCTCTTATGAGATCATGGTTGGTGGGGCTGAGGCATGCTGACGCGGGGCCTCCCCCTCTGGGAATATTTAACTTAACCACTCTTGACATGGACCAGGGCAGAAAGTTCAGACGGGGCTTCGCCGGGTCTCTGGCTGCAGTCAAAATTGTGTAAGAAGAACTCAAGACTCTACCCTCAACAACACTGGGAGCTTAGGCTGTTCCTGCTTAGCCGAGGCATTTCACCTATGGTACCTTTACAGGGAGCAGCCACTTAGAGGCCATCTTTCTCCTGGTTATACTTTGCAATAGATCTCAATACATGCCGCATTAAAATCACAATACAGGAAATAGTCTTGTTAATAAGAATCTGTCTGATCTGTGATATGACCAAAAACTCTTAAAACCATTCTTAAAAACCCTAATCGGAACATCTTATCACCCAGTTATGAGCACCTACTTAATCACTGGGGATGCAACTGCTGATGATTCCCATTATTGCTTAGTCATAGATTCGTTCTTGAGAAGCTGACTAATAATCTTATCAAAGTGAAGTAGCTAAAATTTCTATAAAGTCAGGCTGGAAAGATGCCAAAAACCTTCTGCCAGCAAATGATATACAACACAAGTTTGAATACTTGAGTAGCTGATTTGCATGCTCGGACCACTGAATAAATATTGCCTTAAAAGGAGCGGCCACAGCTTCGTACTCCTCAGGTAGTGTACGCGCTGGGATGACGACTGAATTTAGTGGCTGTTGTTTCGCTGAACGTGAGCAGCCCATCTCCAGGCCTCGCTCTACATCACTTCCATGTGTGGTTTTGGCAGGAACGTGGAACTGACGTGACAATGAAAATGGTCCTCATTACGCTGAATTAAAACAGACTCCGCTCCTGCGTTATGGGGTGGCGGTGTCTCCCAAGTCGGGAGTAAATCCCTCAGCGGAGTGGAAAAAGTAGAGATTTCATTATTAAGGGCCGCTGGCAAAATATGCAGAGCTGTAAGTGTGACGGCTTTTATAATACGAACCGGACTGATGCAGACAGAGGGGAGCTGAGAGTGGTTGTTCACAAGCTCAATGCGAAAATCCTGATTAAAGATGTTATTTATTATGAGCCCCAGCCACTGAATGTGAGGAGACAGAGTTCCCTGTTATATTTCAGAAGCTGGTATTTTCTTCGCCGTTCATGCGTCATGACTTGTGTTGTGTGGCAACTGCGCTCTGTTGGGTTTGGCCTGTTTCTCACCGAGTGAAATACTGAGGGTTTAAAGGTCCCGGCGCTTCGACGTGAAGCAAAATATGACCCCCATAATGCAAGATTTCTTTCACTTCCCAGTGGCTGGATGTAGCCAAGGTTTCAGCTTCCACTGTTTATGGTGGCGTCAGTTTTCATTTCTGCTAAATCGCTCTTCTGACGTCTTCAGGGTCTTGTGCCAAAATGCGAATCATGTCAGTGGAGGTGTTGGAGATGAGAAGAAAAAAACATTTGGTCACAAATTGAAGCAGCGCCGCTCCTTCTTTTTTTATGAAGAGCTTTGGGTACCCCGCAGCTATCGGAAGCCGCTCGGCGAGCCAATGCGGTAATGAAAGGGTGGCCAAAATGTCTGTATACAGCAGGTGCTAATGAATGGGGACTGCCAGCCACAGTGTGCCGCGTTGCTCTCTTTAATTATCACCAGCTCTTCTTAGCGTCATTTTCTCCCTAAGTGATCAGAGGTTGTCGAAGGAGCGAAGGGGTGAACAAACTTCTCCCAATCTACATCACGCTCGGTAAATAGGGGGTGGTGGGGGGGGGGCGTAATCTATGGGAGAGGACGAGAGCTAATTATGTCCTTTTTGCCGAGGCCCTGTTTTAGTAAATGAGTCACCTCGCTGCTTGTGTTAGTGCGCCGTGTTTACAAGAGCTCCGACCGGCGCTCGTGGCTCGGGCGAGGACGGCTTTTATGTAAAGAGTAATTCTACACTTTCCTCCCCCTGATCCTGTTCTAGTCCAGCTCTGAGCTCCAGCCTCCACTATAGTCTCATTACAGCCAATTGGATTAGTATAGAGGAGGGACCGATCCCCTGTGTGTGTGTGTGTGTGTGTGTGTGTGTGTGTGTGTGTGTGTGTCTGACGCTGAAGGCCAAAACAGCCCCTCAGTAGTGGTGTTACGTAAGTGGAAGGAAGAATGTTTCCCCTTTACTGGTATCGTTACTCATCCCCGTGAAAACAGAACTGGCTTCCCACATGCTTTGTTCCTCAGTATTTTGACAGGGAAGGAGGCGGTTTCCAGAAAATGCACACCTCACTTTTTTTTTTTATTCCTTTTAATTCTAAAGCATACGTGCCGCACGGAGAATCATTCATTTTCTAAGCGGAGGCTGGAGAGCCGAAGGAAAACAGAACACGCTGAACTCGAGTGTCTTATCACTGCAGTGCTCTGATATCTTATGATCCTTTTTTTTTTTTCCTTGACTGAAGCTGTTTTAATAATTTATTGAAAATGACCTGAGTCAATTATGCAAGGCAGCATTGCGTAAGCTTTTTTTTTTTTTTTTTTTTTTTTCAAACTTTCCTCCCCCTCAGCTTGATCACAAACGCTCCCAACATGCGCGCGACCGTTTTCTTTGACCTTGCCCTGAACTCCAACCCCAGTGCTCGGCCCTCTCTGACCCCCTCACCGGAGCCTGCTTCACGTTTCACTCTGTATAAATCTATCTATCACCACATGCCCAGTGCCCCCCCTCACCCTCCCAATTCAACTTGGCAGTAACCTGAACAGAAGGTGCGCGTGCTTTCCTCATAGCAGTAACACCGAAGCGGCCTGTAAAGCGTCAGGCCTTTCATCTGACTGTTTGACCATGTGAAAAGGGCGGCACCGCGCAGACCGACAGAGGAAGAGCGAGGCAGGAAAAGCTCGCTGAGGCGTCAAACGCTTGTCCGCGGCTGTCTAAGAGGAGGACTCGTGGGCTTTGAGGGTGAGAGCGCAGATGAAGCACATTGTGAGGCGCTCGCATTCAGCCAGTCAGATGCAGTGAGGTGAAATTAACGGTGTTACCCGGCGCATAATAGCTGTGCCGTGCCTGGCGTGTTTTTGTGTCAAGGCCTTGCTGGCTCCTCTAGCTGGCACAGAAACTAAATACGGAGAGGGTGGACGTTTGCTCATGGAGGGAAAAAAAAACAACACAACGTTTGTGGTGGGGGGTTTTGTGACTTCCTCAGAGGTGATAACTTCCACTAAATGCCAGTAACTTTCATAATTTCTTTAGCTCTAGTGTGATATGTAATCACCACTGAGTCAATATGGTAATAAAGAAATAATTTCATCTGGGATTTTCAACTTTTATCTTAAATTCTATTGTGTCTAAGAATATATTTTTGCCGCATCACAGTTAATTACATGTATGATTTTTACTGTTAGTGTGATAACTGACTTCTTTCTCCCTACCTCTGTCCGCAGTCCACCTGTTGAGAGACGTGACCCGTGTCAGAGCCCAGCGATGTGGATCTGCATGGTTTACAATGAGACGGACGCCAGCGTGGACTTCCGGCTCTGTCAGGACTATGGCCTCATCCTGTCGGTCTTCTCCCTCATCTACCTCCTGGTGTGCTTCCCACTGGGGCTGTGCTACAATGCGCTGCTGGTCGTGGTCAACCTCTCCAACAAGGTGTCCATGACCATGCCGGATGTTTATTTTGTCAACATGGCCATCGCGGGCCTCGTGCTCAACCTGGTCGCGCCCGTGGAGCTGCTGAGCTCCACCTTCACCCGCTGGCACGCGTGGGAGTACAACAACGAGGTCTACATCACCCTGCTCATCCTCTTCAACATCTCCTCCCTGGTCATCATGTATTCCACCACGCTGCTCAGTCTGGACTACTACATCGAGCGGGCGCTGCCTCGTACCTACATGTCCAGCGTGTACAACACCAAACACGTGTGCGGGTTCATCTGGGGCGGTGCCGTGCTCACCAGCTTCTCCTCGCTGCTTTTCTACGTTTGCAACCACATTTCCACCAAGATGGTGGAGTGCTCCAAAATGCAGAACAAGGAGGCAGCGGACGCTATCATGATGTTCATCGGCTACGTGGTCCCAGCTGTGGCTGTCCTGTACGCCTTTGTGCTCATTTTGCGCATTAGGAAGGAGTCCACGCCTCTGGATCAGGACTCGGCTCGCTTGGACCCTTCTATCCACCGGCTGCTGCTGGCCTCAGTGTGTGTTCAGTTTGTACTGTGGACCCCGTACTACATGACCCTGCTGGTGCACACTGTGGCTGGCGCACCGGGGTACATTAATAACACACATTACTTACCTACCTATTACTTTTTGCGATGCGTGTCCAAGCTGCTGGCGTTCTCCAGCAGCTTTGCGATGCCTCTCATGTACAGGCAGATGAACAAAAACTTCTCCAGCAAGCTTCAGCGGCTGCTCAGGAGGCTGCACTGCGGTGACCAGTCCTGCCCTCATGAACGCTCAACAGTGCAACAAGTGGTGACGTGAGATTACCCACACACCCTCCCTCCCCTTTCCACCTCTTGGCCTAGCCAGCACTTATCCCCCCCTCCTCCATCACCTCCCATATAGAGCCAGTATCCGACTGGGTTATCTTGCTGCTCTCGACTGTGATAAGAGCGATGTAGCTAACTATGGAATTTCCTGTCACGTTCCTGGACTTGATCTGATCTATCCAGTTCTGCAGTGAGAGGACAACCCAACCAAAAACCACTAAGTGCTGTTATTTTTGGTCACCACACGATGCTCTCCACTAAGACACTTGGTGTCCTAGTTTGAGGGAAGTCTATTAGAAAAATCAGCTCATAAATACCCAATCAGGTGTTTTCTCTTTGTTTCTCAGTAATGACAATATATCCTGTTTGCAAGGGAGCACTGTTGGATAAGGGTGTGTACGAATATTCTGCCGACAGTGTGCTGTTTTGAACAATGCCTACATTTTACTGTAGAGCCACACTGTGCTGCTAGACACAGCTGAAGCCCCAACAAGAATATTTTACCACTGATACATGGTTCTTTTCCACAACACATGAGTAGAGCCAGGAAGCAAAAAGAAAAACTTAAAGTTAGTTGTTTTCTTAAGAGAAACTGTCCACAGCCCAGCATTGATGGATGGTGGTTGTTATATCAACAGCCAGACACAGCCAATGAAAATCATTTTGTGTGAACACCGCAGTGAGCATCACTGTTTACTGCGCTCAAAGCAGAGGCCTCAATCACTTGAGTGAAAGGAGAGTTCACCTTCTCGGAGCTGAATTTTTTTTCCCTTCTGCTTTGATGCGTTGAAGGTGATTCCTCATCGTCCCATTTTCAACGGTGGAATACGATATTATTGGTCTCTTGCAGAAATTGTAGCGCAGTTTCCAAAGCTATTTTCTTTCTCAGTGCCAGTAGCACCCTGTAGCCAGGCGTAGGTGCAGGTGTGAAAAGATGTTCTCGTTTCACTTTTCTAGATCAGAGGTTTTGATCCACTCACAGGCATAAAGAGATTATTCGTGCATATGTGAAGCTCCACGACAAAGAATATGTCAAATTGCATCCACACCACTTTGAAGTCACGCAGAACTACATGAAATGTTAATATAAAGCTTGTATTCAGGGTTCAGATATAACCGGTATACCTCTCGTGATCTCTGCTGAAATCACACCACCATCACCACAGGCAGTTCAGTCGACTTATTGTCAGTCAGCTCATTCATTTTAGCAGAGAGCCTCTCAGACCTGCCTGCCAAGCACCTGAAAACAGGATGTTTGACGCAGGGTTTGAACTGTAATGCTGCTCAGATGCAGTAAGGTAATCTGCACATCACTGGCACAGCTGCTTTGCTTTCTGGCCTCTTAAAAACTAATAGTGCTGAAGCCCAATTATGAAATGAAAAATAGAAACTTGTTGTTTTTGCATGAGGTCTGTTGCATCGCTGCAGTAGTGTCATTTTTCTGTTTGCTTTCTGAACGAGATGGCCATTTGCTAAATCATCCTGTGAGCGGAGTGGGGCATTCACTTGAAGAAAAATAGAAGACGTGCACGCTGTTTTATTCCTCTCACCGATATTAATACATGACAGCCACCTGTCTTTGTAGACATTTTTAATTTACACCTTCATATCAACAATTTAATGTTAGTTTCCACAAGTTTGCTTGGCTTTAGCTGAAAAATATTGAAGGTTTTCCAGATGTACTAACACAGAGTTGATGTTTTTCATTCTTACATGAAGTTATTATTGAAATGATAACATTATATCACACATACTTGTACCACAGCTCATGATTAGACATTGTTTTGTCTGTGATTGAAGTATGAAACAGTGTCCAACGTTTTCATTTTTCACCGCGTAGCCCCACCCTCGTTAGTGTATCTCCAGTCAATCAGTGAGACGTACTGTTTATTTGAGGCTGTGTGTTTATATTATGCGCTACAATATCCGCTGCCCCATTTGGAGAAAAAAAAAAAAGCTTGTATGTACCGTGACGTAGTTAATCATTGTTTGAACTCAGCTCAAAGTCCCAGTGCTTACTGCTCATTTTAGAATTGGAAGGCAAACAGTGGTGCATGGTCAGATGATCAGTGGTTCAAATCAAAGCTTGTGACGGTCTGATGGAGGATATTTAAGTAACGTATCTTAACGTGGTGCCCAATTTCAGCCATGAATTGGTGCACTGTACACTGTACAAAGGCTGCAGTTGCCTTCAACAACAGTCACATTCAAATTATAGTGAGCAGAATTGAATTTCCCCAGTTTTACGATCTCTGAAATTTGAACAATTTCCCATTCGATGTAGTTCATCCAGATAGATACTCAACTAGACCCCCCAAAAAACTGAAAATTAGTCATTTTGATGAAAAGAAAGGTAATTTGAATTTCAGTCTGGATGTGAATTGGAATCAAACAACATAAAGCTGTGTTGATTTTTGGAGAGTAGCTAAATTAGGGTTTAGAGCGTTTAACTACGTTGCTGCAGCGCCAGCTGTAGGCAAAACACCTTGACGTTTTGCAAGATTGCTCGGAGTTATGTGGTAATTCTACGTCTAAATTTGGTTTGAGTTACACAAAGAAGATCTCACCTTTTAATACTAAAATCTAATTAGTTTAACTTATCCCACGGCATATCTTTGTAACAAATTTAGACTGAATCCCTTAGGTTGTTTAAGTAAAGGCCTGAAACCCCTTGGCTGACATAATAATTGGCAATCACTACAAATGGATCGGCTGCACAATGCCCACAACTTGGCAAATAAATCTTGATCAAATTGGGCTAAGAATCACACCCAACTCGGATTACAGCTCAGGTCTGAGTTTATTATTTCAGAGGGGCCATCATGTCAGTATTGCGGAAAAAAATGGAGCAGTAATCACTGAGCTCAGCTCATTTGCTGAAACAGACGAAGTGTAAAAAACACCCTCAAAAGTCCTCGCGTGTCGAATGTATGCAGATACATTTTTTTAGCTATTTGAACGGCAAAACCTCAAAAACCCAAATGAATCCACTTTCAGATGTGATGCTTTTGTGACTGTGTATGCAAGTGTATATGTATAATACAAAATAATGTGTATATATTGTATGTGAGAGATTTACAGGAAGATACCATGCTCTTTTCAAAAATACAGTATTATTTTCTGAGAGATATATTTAGATTCTGTAAGTAATCTACTCTGTTGTCAACTGAGTCAAAGACTGATTAAACAATAAACTAACATGGATATTACCACTCCTCATCTCAGTGAAGCCTGACTGTACTTATGACGTGAAGATTGAATTGAGTTGAAGTGTCTGCTCTGCAGTCTGTTGTTGAGTCTGTTTGGTATAATTCATGCCAAACCTCTTTTTGCCATCAAGTTAATCAAACATGACAAGTTTTGTGGGGACAATCTTTTTGAATTAGTGCTTTGGAAATTGCTATTCTTACTTCACTTTTGTGTTTGAAAAAGACAGTCTGTCTAACAAAAGCTGTGGTGTACTTGAGAGCAAACTGCTGTTAATTCTAGCTCTTCGACCAACTTCATCCTGTGATCGGGTCAGGACTGTGGAGGCTGAGGAGGCCCCCCGGCCCTCCCCTGGAGCTGCAGCGACGGTGGGAGCGACGAAGGAGGCCACAGCTCTCCTCCCGCTCGCCACAGGGCTAACAGCGGATGGCTTGTGGCGAGACCCGTCAACCACGCCACTCAGACTGGGGTAAATGGGGACATTCCAGGCATTCTGGGAATTGTTTTGTCTTCCGTGGGTCTGACAGGCCAATACTGCTGCCATTCTCACCGAAAACAATGTTGTGTGTAGGCTACATCTGATAACAATGCTGCACAGTCAGAACTGTGTGTCCGCCTGCAAGTTGGAGGTGGCGGAGGAAAAAAAAAA
>JAOXYL010000045.1:7102692-7136233 GCA_028564955.1 Terapon puta
GTGTGTGTGTGTGTGTGTGTGTGTGTATGTATATGTATATGTACATATATATGTATGTATGTATATAAACATAAAATCATATAAGTAAGTTCTTTATAGTAAGTGTTCATTTAACTGCACAAATGATTGCTGCTTTGCACCTAATTTTTCTTTCATGTTCTGTGGGGTTTTTTTTTTTCTTCTCTCCTCTCCACAGCTCAGGTGTCACAGCAATATCGTCTCTGGCCGAGGCTCGCTGAATAAAGATGCACGTGGACTTAGAGAGATAGAGCAGCTCTCAAATCAGATGACACATAAGAGGAGAAAGAAGTGCACCCTCTAATCTCAGGACCGCAGTGTGGACGGCCTGGATGATGTGAGTCATCAGGTTACAAAGGCCAAAGACAATTTTTTTCAAGGCATGGAGGATTCTGTTTTGTGTCTGGGATGTATTGGTAGATGAACCTTGATGTTGGCATGGGGCCAAACAAGCCGTAAGCATTTTGTTCCACTCAACTGACATCTGTCAGGATGCTAATGCAGGATAGATGATTCACCCTTTTAAGGAGCGCAAGTGGGAACTAACAAGGTCTAATGATGTAGCAGCTACAGGTGACTTACATGTAGCCCATGTTTCAAGACAATCCAACCACAGTCAGTATGGAAGTGCAGACAACCTCACTAGTCTGGATTTATGTCAACACTACAGAACAACTGAACACTTCATATGAGCACAACACAACGTATTTGATTGAAAACTCAGACAAATACCAGTCTTACATTATTGGCCTCTTCCTGTCCTGTCTGTACACCATTCTTCTCTTTCCCATTGGATTTATTGGCAACATCTTAATCCTGGTGGTGAACCTGAACCACAGAGAGAAGATGACCATTCCCGACCTTTACTTTGTGAACCTGGCTGTAGCTGACCTCATCCTGGTGGCAGATTCCCTCATTGAGGTCTTCAATTTGAATGAGAAGTATTACGACTACGCTGTCCTCTGCACCTTCATGTCCCTTTTCCTGCAGGTCAACATGTACAGCAGCATCTTCTTCCTCACGTGGATGAGCTTTGACCGATACATTGCCTTGGCTAACTCCATGAGCAGCAGCCCACTGAGGACTATGCAGCACGCCAAGCTCAGCTGCGGCCTCATCTGGATGGCCTCCATCCTGGCCACGCTTCTCCCCTTTACCATTGTGCAGACCCAGCACAGGGGCGAGGTCCACTTCTGCTTTGCCAATGTCTTTGAGATCCAGTGGCTGGAGGTTACCATTGGCTTTTTGGTGCCCTTCTCCATCATTGGTCTATGCTACTCTCTGATTGGGCGAATCCTCATGAGGGCTCAGAAGCACCGTGGACTGTGGCCACGGCGGCAGAAGGCCCTGCGCATGATCGTGGTGGTGGTCCTGGTGTTCTTCATCTGCTGGCTGCCGGAGAACGTCTTCATCAGCATCCAGCTGCTGCAGGGCACAGCTGACCCATCGCAGAGGACTGCTACCACCCTGTGGCACGACTACCCACTCACAGGCCACATTGTTAACCTGGCAGCTTTCTCCAACAGCTGCCTCAACCCTATTATCTACAGCTTTCTAGGGGAAACCTTCAGGGACAAGCTGCGTCTCTTCATTAAACAGAAGGCCAGCTGGTCAGTAGTGAACCGTTTTTGCCACCACGCTCTGGATTTACACCTCCCTGTGAGGAGCGAAGTGTCAGAGGTGTGACTGATGGGAGGGGGGGTCGGGGCAAGCCTTACAAAACTGAGTGCACAAAATATGCTACAAATTCTTCATATCAAAGTGATATATCACCCAGTTGTGAAATATTACCTCATCTGTCTTCATCTATTATTATTTAGCTTTGCCTCATCGTTGTGTCTCAGCTAACCTGCTCACTTTCTGAACAAAAGAAACACAACAGCACCAAGAATGTACACTCAAAAAAAGGATGAAAATGACTTGATATGTGGATCTCTTTAAGTAGATAAGAATGCACATACAGTACTGAAAGCTATTTTCATGTTTATCTGCACATTGGATTCTTTTCTTCAAGTGTATTTTCTGTGTTATTTCTTCAAAAGGTTTGCTGGGTGGCAAGGTGTGAGTGAGGAGCAAAATACGAGCATCTACCCTGAAGTGCAGCCAGCAGGCAAAGATAACTAATAGATAGATGCATTTCAGAGGAAACCACCTTTTGTGTAGGACAGACAACGATTAAACCATTTAAATGACATGATCTATAATACAGATCTTGCAGCGTGGGGAGTAAACCCGCAAAATAGTAAAGTTCACAGCTAAAACAACATGTATCAGGTCATTTAGCATCAAACACACATGTACCTTCACCTGTTTAATGTGAAAAGAAATAAACATTCATTTGTAAGAAAATAACCACGTCCTTACAGTCAAAACGCACCTGACAGCTCAAGACACTGGTAGCGCAACATGAAATAATGTAAACAGATAGCAGTGAGATGCTTTTCACTGTCCCCTTTGTCTGAGATATCGCTGTGCCGCTTGCTTTGCTTTTTTTTTTTTTTCTTTTGTTGAAAAGAAAATTTACTTATGTATAGCTAAATGTTCATTGGACAATGGAAACAGAAGTTCTGAAAATGTGTTTTATTTTTAGAAATAAAAAAATGTCCCACTTTTCCAGGAATGTGTAAGGTGTAAATTGTCGATCAATTCAAAGGTCAAGAAATGTGTTTCTGGTATTTAAAAAACGCATTACATGGAATAAATGAAGGGTAATCTAGATTCACCCTTTATTTCGGGCTTGTTATACTGAACATTTAAGTCACAGTCGTGCTATGAGGTAAATTAAGGACGTTTAAGATGCCTTTTTTCTGCAGGAGTAATCTCCAAATTCTGATGTCTGAGCTTATTTTTTTTGTGTTTAATGTGGGAGTCAGTGAGTGCTCATTTCAAAGATGGGTGAGTTATTACCCCACTTGTCAGATCATGTTAGCATGACGGAGCAAAGAAGCAGGTGTTGTTTTCCCAGGAGGGGATGAGACTGGGTAAACACATCCTTCAATGCTGACAACATGATGCTGCTTCAATCTCTTGTTCTTACCCATCTTTAACATATATTACACCACTAGACAGCAATGGCCAACCCTAGACACAAGTAATGGGCCCGTGACAAATATTTGCCATGTAAAACATACTTCATCGTGCACATTTGTGGCTTGTTTTTCCTGTTTGTGTGCCAATTCAGCTAATTGTGTTTATTCCATTTGTTTAAATACAAAAAGACACCATGGCCGTAGTGCCCCCCATCACTGGACGTGCGTATTCTCTTGCCATTTAATTAAATGCTTTTGACAGAACAAAGATGCTCATTAACACGTTGATGCCAGGTTAATGTGATGCAGATCACCAGGATACACAGGTGCGGTTTAAAAATGCTAAATTGCTTCCCATCAGAGGCCCCTGTAATGGGAGGATTTACCAAAACCTGCCATAAAGTTTTATAGCCTTTAAAGGCTTGTTTGTCCATCTAACATTATAAATTCTTTCTCTGTAATATTACGCTGTCTTCCTGAATGCAATAGTTCTTATAGTTATCTTCATTATATATAGGGATAAAACAGAGTTAAACACATATTTCTTATTTACATTATTGCAAAAACAAACCGTACAACAAGGTTTTGACCATTAAGAGGTGGATGTATTATGTGGCAATGACAAAGAGTGCTGGAAACTCCATCATGCCTAGGTTGAGGAGTGTGCATCCACATATAAAGTGTGTGTGTTGCCTGCCTGCGGTGGGCCCGAGCTGTGTTTGTGCATGAGGCAGCCAGAGATAATGGCGTGACTGGGAAAAACAGGAGTCCAAACCACAAACTGTTATTCCAGCTGTAACAGTCCCAGCAGCCTGGGAAAGCAGCGCTGGGGATTGTTCGAGTGATTGTTTATTAGAGGTCTGTAAAAATGCCAAACTTGTTGTGGTACATGATGCAAAAGATTCTTTTTCGCGTTTCCATCACACTGTGTTATGTCCCATGTCCTCACTGTGCAAGAAAACATTCAGCATGTTTCAACTTTTGCTGTTTTGTCTTTTAAAGCGCTTAACCTTGATCAGGACAGGTGTGAATATATCTTACACATTTTCTATGTGGATTTAGACTAGAGTCTTCTGTAAACAGAGTACCAAGGCAGCTGAGTAATAATGCAATGAGAGCTGTCAAGTTCATTGATATAAACAAGCAACACCTAGACACCAGAGCCAAGTCCCTCCACGTTCGATGGTGCAGGAGAAGCAAAGGATTACCTTTACATCACACATACACACATCCACATGCATACAGACGCACACATTGGAGATGCTATGAGAAGAGGTTGACAGTGGACTGTGTGTACAGCTGAGACTACTAAGTAAGGTTAAAGGTTTTCTGCTGACTGACGTCACAGAAAGGAAAAAGGGTGTGACTTTTCCCCCCGCTTACATTCAACACTTCCTCCGGAAACACTGAGTCTGTGAACAGAAAATCAATCAACTTAAATTACATAATGCAATATGATTTGGTTACTCATACAAGTCATACAGATGATCATATTTAGGAATGATGGTATTGTAATCCGGAAATGAATCCTGGAGATTTTTACTAACTACATTTGGTGAACAAACTGTAGTTTCTTCAGGCATGTGGGCTCATTTTCCTCATTACATCCCTCATCTCTGCTGCTGTTAATCACAAGCCTCAACATGAAACTTTCTAAGAGTGGCCGCTTTATTAGGTGTGAAACTGTGTCATGTTGCACAAACCTTGCAAAAGATATGTCTTAATGTTCCATTTTTGTTAAGAGACGTAATGATTGAACTCTGACCATTAAAATCTGGGTTGGGGTTTTTACTTGTTTTGTTGTCAGAAGAAGTTTTTTAAAAATGTCTCTCATAAATGTTAATGAGGATGGAAAAAACATTAGAAGCCTATAGCAGTTTAATCCAAATGGAATCAACACTTTTCTGACACTAAAACATCAAAATTACATCTCTTTTCTTTGGATTTTGCTGGACACTGAAAAACAATATGAGCATTGTGGTTTATGACATGTACAGCAATGCGCACTCTGCTTGAGCTCTTTGAAGTCTGAACTCTTCATCAAGGTAAGTTTTTTTTTTCATTACGTAAGAAAAATAGGGAACACTGTACAACTGCAAGCTGAGTGGAGGTGGGGCATATCAAAGCAATTACTAGTGGATAGTGCAGGGTTTATGCATAATTACAAGGCAGTGCACTCGGTGGACCTCAGCAGCTGAATAATGGATTAGACGTATAATTGCATTTGTAAATTAAAATCCCTTGCAGGAAAAATGAGCTGAATAGAAGAGATTAGCTTCCCAGATACAGAGGGGAAGAAAAAGGATCGGGGTTTGACATGCTGCAGTAATGATGAGGCTGAGCCCATAAAATAGCTCATTGCCAAATTACTGAAAGGAACCAAAAACAAAAGGTGGACTGGAAGTGCCAGAAGTTGAAATACTAATTTGTAAATTCACATTGGAGGAAATAAGTGGAGCGTCTATGACATGTCCTCTGATGAACCATAAGAAAAAGATGTAATGACTTGTAATTAATACAGATATCACATTTTATGAAATTAAACAAGCAGGGGAAATGCATCAGGTGTTTTATAACTTACTAAAACAGATCATTCTTTATGTGTTTGCCCAACTTCTTTTTTAATATAATGTGCGTTTTATTGTAATGTGAAATGAACTGTTATAACAAATAGTTATATTTAGCCCACAGTGGTGTTTTTAATGCATGCATGTTGTGTAGTATGAATTTTGAGAACTTGCATAAAAAAAGATCAAGCAAAAAACAACTAAATAAACTAGCAATCAGGCAAACAGTTGTGAAAACTAAAAATGGAGTCAAATGACACTTTTCCCTATTTAAAGGCAGAGACAGAGGAGTAACCTGTGAGAGAACGTGAGGCTTTTCACATCTCCCCCACCACAAACACATGCACACGCACACACACACACACACACACACACACTTTCACCTTCATTGGAGCTGTGATTTTCACAAATGAGGTGTTTGAATCTAAATGCAAAGCACAGTCAGAGATTCTCTCACAGAATTTAAAGGTGACTGAAGAAGTTGTTTACAGTTGCCACTTATCTGATGCAAGGCTAATTCTTCATTTTTAACTTGAATAAGATTATTTTATGTTATGGGGAATGATGTATTTCTCCATCAGAGCTATGCTGTATAACAGACAATAGTCTAATGAAGATTAAATTAACAGATTTTTCTTGGCTACAGTCTTAGAAGATACAGTCTATAAATTTTATTTGAATTTTATTTTAAATGTATATTTACTATAAATAAAAACACAGTCTGTTGATGCAGAGGGTATTTTCATGTTAAGAATCAGTGTTGAGTTAATTACCAACTAAGGTTTCACAAACAAGGAAGTACTTAAGTAAATACTTAAGGAGTGAACAGGGTATTTATTCATTCTAAAAAGTAAATTCCCTACTGACATAAACACAATACGCTGACTCTGAGGGTGTATTAATGTTTGAGAAAGTATGAGGGTGAGGCTTGTTCATTTGATTTAAAATGTTTATTCATAAAAAATAAAAACAATCTGATGATGCAGATGGTGTGTTAATGTTGTAATGGAGTGTGCTCATGGTAAGGGTGAATTTGTATGATGCTCCTTCATTTTACTTAAAATGTAGATTTATAAAGACTAAAATATAGCATGTTGACTCCGGGGGTGTATTATTTTCCTTTTCATTTTAAATATTTTTTTTATAAACAATAAAAACACAGTCTGTGGGTCTGACTCAGAAAGAGCTTTAATGTATATATTAATACTGTAATGGAGTGTATTGGTGCTGAGGAGTGTGTTCATGTTGAGGAGTGTGTCTCGTCTCAGCAGCGCCCCCTGCGCCACCAGCGCGTGCAGTGCGCTGGCGTGCGGGGCGGACGTGCATGCACGCGAGCAACAGATCCGAGCGCATGCGCAATTCATTGTTTTGACTGAAAATGCCGTCGGTTTCGAAAACGGCGGCCAATGCGTCCCCTCAAACCGAGAAACCTACCCACTATACGTGAGTAAAGCTGCTGCAGAGAAACAAACCGAATCGCTCGCGCCCGAAAAATCGCTGCTCGCACGTGCACCTCGGGCGCGCGTGCATTTCTCGCATTCCTCAACTCTTGCGTGCGTGTGTTAAAAAACATGGTGCTTTTCCTGGCTTTGTGACTACCTAACGTTGCACAGCGAACAGCGACTGCACGGTAACGACACCAGCGTCAATGTGGAGAAACGCGGCCGTCCTAAACGAGTCAAACGGCGACCCGCGCGCCCACCGGAGCGCCTAAAATTGTTGCGCAGAGTTGAGGAGTTGTTTTGGATAAGGCTTTGGACGTTACGCCGTCAGCTCGGTGTGCTAAATGATTAGCCAGGAACTCGCTAACCAGACTGCTTGTAAATAGCTCGGCCTTATTTTGAGTTCCCTCTTTGCTACGCACATTTACGGACGTACGCTCAGGCGCTTTCAACAAGTGTTACGTCAGTTAACGTACGCAGCGCGCTCCGTGAATAGCCAGCCTACGTTGGTGACCCAAAATATATATTAAGCTGCACAGCTAGCATCAAAACACGACGCCTCGCTTTGTTTAAACTTTTCCCTTCGCCTCGGTTTTCTCTCGTGATTAATAACCGCGTGTCTGACGCTTGTTTTTGTGTGTTTTCTTCATGTTTCAGATACTTAAAGGAGTTCAGGACAGAGCAGTGCCCGTTGTTCCTGCAGCACAAGTGTACGCAGCACAGACCATTTACGTGCTTTAATTGGCATTTTCTCAACCAGCGGCGGAGAAGACCCATCAGAAGGAGGGACGGGACTTTCAACTACAGCCCCGACGTGTATTGCACCAAATACGACGAGACTACAGGCATTTGCCCCGATGGAGACGAGTAAGTGCCCATCACTTCCTTCAGTGTGTGGTGCTGCTGCTGCTGCTGCTGACATGTTTTTGGGACGCACATCTTTTAATTGAACCGCACAAATGTTGACTGCAGCTCATCGGGACGTTTCATCAGAGGCAGATGAGTGTCTTGTCCTCCCCCGGCTGCCCTCATATGGCCCCGGGCTGTGGTGTGTCTTCACTGTGGGGAGCAGTGTGGCAATGCCTCTGGTTTCCTTATTAAAGCGTGCCTCTTTTAATGAGTTTTACAGGGACTGAAACAAACTTTGTAAAACTGCAGCTATTTTTTTTCCCATTGTGTTATGAATTATACAAACCAAGGAGGATCTGCTGACTCCTCTTTTAATGATGTTTTGAGGTAACTCGGAGCTTGTTTTTAATGTGTTTTTGCATTTTGAGGGACATCCTCATTGCTGAAACCTGTTTAGTTTTATAGAATATGCAAGCTGGCATATGTGCACATCAGCTGAGCCGGGTATGAACTCAGGTTATAAAGTGCTAATTTGATGCAGGAGCTGTTTATTTTAAAATGACTGCTGAGAGAGTGCGTTTTGTAATCAGATTTCCAGAGCTCTCTAAAGATAAGATTGTGTGATTTCTTTACACAACTAAAAATTGCAACATGAGGGATAATGTTGTGTATCTACTCAGGAAAATGGAAATTCATTTGTAGATGCTTGACTTGTGTGTGTATATATATTTCCTCTACCTTAAAATAGGCTATTGCAGCAGATGTTGGCCATGTTTTTGCCCTTTGTGCAGTTTCGTGTACTCTCTATTTACCAACCAAAGCAACCTGATTGAACTTTATGTGGCTGCACCTCTTTTTTCTTTGAGATAATATTGTTTGACAGATTTTAAGGAGTTTTATCATTTCGTTAATTTACTGTTGCAACTATTAATTTCAGCTCATGGCAACATGTGATTTTGTGCATTAACATGTACATCCCAAGCTTTATATATTCAAAAATATAAATTACCTCTAATGTTCCTATAATAAGATAATTTTGCTTGTGGGTTTTTGTTATTTTGACCACATATTTTCCATCCTTTTGCACAGAGTATCATTTTTCCTCTTTCATAAGAGGGAAAAATATATATATTTTAAACCTTTTGTGACAGGCTTGTGGCTTCAGAGGAGTCACACATTTTCACAAGTATTGACTGAATTGTCTAGTCGCACCAAACTTGGTGTGTGAATTCTCAAAAGAGGCGCTGCAGTTCTCCCCTTTAATTTGCAGCCGCCTCGCTGTGTGACTGGGAATTAAAAAGGGCACAGCATTTAATTGAGCCGCACATAGAAGTGAAAAAAGAGAAATACGATTATTGAACTAATGGAAAATGAACGACTGCATTCCTTACAATTCCTCCTCTGCCAATGGCAGCTATTTTTGTATGACCTTATGCGTTGCTATAGCAACTGTTGCTACTCAAGAAAGGGAAAATTGGTTTATTCAAGAGGCTTATTGGCCATACATTTCTTGAGGCATTGCTGGTGTGTCCGCTCTGGATTCTCAGAAGAATCTTATTCCTGATAAAAATGTGTGCCATAATAAGAATTCCTTCCCTCTATTAGAAATTATAATTCTTATCTTTTATAATGAATAGTTTGAACTATGATTTAAGTGTCAGTTCTGTGTTTGCTGCCTGCACTGACATTTAAGGATTTTAAACTTGAGGAAGGAACATTTAAAATGTAATTTTGCTAGATTTTATGTTTATCTGAGACAGGCTTGAGGTTTATGCTGCAGTTTTTGTATTATTTCAATGTCAGGCCAAATCATTTTTATTCAGAAATAAGCTGTTAAATATTTCTGTGTTGTACCCTTGTTTCCTTAGCTGTCCTTACTTACACCGGACCACTGGTGACACAGAGCGCAAGTACCATCTACGCTATTACAAGACTGGCACTTGTATCCATGAGACAGATGCTCGAGGGCATTGTGTGAAGAATGGCCTCCACTGTGCTTTTGCTCACGGGCCACATGATCTCCGACCTCCAGTCTATGATATCAGGTGACATACAAAGCAAATAGTGGCCTCTCTTTTCCCTGCCAAACTTTTCAGTCACAAGCAACACAATGAAACGAACAAATCAGCCAATTCAGACATATGTAAACAGATACTTGTATTGTAAGGCTTTAATGGGTCATCAGACTCACAGTATGGTTTGTAACTCTGTTTTTAGGGCTCAACCCAGTGAATCAAAAAACAAACAAACATCTGATACTAGATAAATGTGTTTATTAAGCGCTATGCTGCTGAGCCTGTGAAGTGATCTTTTTCAATCCAGTGGTTTCCTGAGACACATGTTCAGTGTAGTGAAGGTTTTTTTATTTGTATAATTATTTAATCATATTTCCTGGTTTGATTTTTTTGTTTTTATCTGAATTATATCCTTGTGCTGTTAAACATGCTTATATTTTATAGGTCTTAAAATACCATATATATGTGCTGGTACAAAATAACACCTATTTTACTGTAGTATTCTGAGATTTAGATTCATTAGGTGTACTTTGATTAGAAAATAGCAATTAATCATAAAATTGGATAGAGTTTGATGTTGTGAAAAAGGTAATTTATTTGTTAATTTAACTCTTTTATGTTGGTTCACGAAAATATTTTTTTTAAATTGAGGAATTTGGAATGAAAGTAACATAAACTTTATGTGCACAGAGAGATCCAAGCACAAGAAGCCCTCCAAAATGGCCAGCTGGGATCTGGAGAAGGTATTCCTGATCTGCAGCCAGGTGTATTAGCCAGCCAAGCTATGATTGAGAAAACTCTGACAGAAGACCCCCGGTGGCAAGGTGAGTGACCCCAACCCTGGCCTCTGGTCAAATAAGGCTTTAAGTTTCTGCACTAAGTTTCTGAACTAAAAAATACATAAATTCTTTTTGTCTTTCTGCAGATACCAACTTTGTTTTAGCCAACTATAAAACAGATCAGTGTACTAAGCCCCCAAGACTATGCAGACAGGGCTATGCTTGCCCCCACTACCACAACAGTAGAGATCGAAGACGAAATCCTAGAAAGTTCAAATATAGGTAAGATGCAATTTGGTCTAAGTTCAAATAAAAAATGGTATGAAGTCGTGTAAAGTTGGTTAAAGCTTCTGACTCTGGATGCAGGTCAACTCCCTGCCCTAATGTGAAACATGGGGATGAATGGGGCGAGCCCTCAAAGTGCGACGGTGGAGACAGCTGCCAGTATTGCCACTCTCGCACCGAACAGCAGTTTCACCCAGAGGTGAGTGAATTTAGCTTCTCTAAAAACTAACAGGTGGATGGATAGGCCGTAGCTTTCTATCATTATGTCAATTAAAGTAAAATAAGTAGTAAAGGAAAAGTTTGAGAACATGTGAAAATAAAAGGATGGCGTGAGTCGTTTCTCTAAGTCTGAAACTAACTATAAAAACAAGTATGATAAATATAGTATACATTGTGTGTGTAATCCAGGTACAAGTTGGTTTTATTGATGTTCTGATGACATTGCAGCTTCACTGATGTGTAACAGAGTGGCGTATTAGTTCTCAGGGGAGACGACTAAACTTTGTAACTCATTTGTTTGTAATTTGTTTTTCCTTCTCAAAGATCTACAAATCTACCAAATGCAATGATATGCGACAAACTGGATATTGTCCCAGAGGGCCATTTTGTGCATTTGCACATGTAGAAAGTAAGTGAAAGTTCTCAGTACTATACTTACAGATTTTATATACACAGTTGTGAAGACATTTTAAGGTTTAAAATATGCACTACTAAACCTCTGATTGATTTAAATATAACGACTATAAATGTTAATGTCATTGGCTGTTAGTAACCTATTTGTTTAAGTGTATTTCTTTGTGGAGATTTACTATTTGTTTGAATTATTTCAGGAATTCCCTCCACCGAAGAAACCATGAGCTCATTGTTGACCGTGATACAGTCAAGTTCACAGTCCCAGCTGGGCTCTCAGCAGTATTCAGAGTGTCCCGTCAGTGAGTGGAACAGTGGAGGCAACTCCACCAACGCAACCAGTAGCAACGGACAAGTAGGAAGTGTATGTTTTCTGTGTTGCTCTTTTGATCCCTCAGTAGAAAATTTAACTGTATCTACCCAACCAGATTGTTGCATTTCAAGTGTAGGAAAAGCTTTATGGAAGCCTGGTTTTATATCTGCCTAAATCAGTTGTTTACCATGTCTCATTTTTCATTTGGCATGCTTTTTACACATTGATTTGTCATTATTATGATTTTATTTTACTGTTTAACATTTCATTACCACATTGTTGTAAATGCACAGGGGGCATTTCTTATTGGAAGTGATAATCAAATAGGTCAATAATTCTCCGTCTAAGAAAGATTCTCATATATATCAGTGATCATCTTCATAGGTCAGAGTAATGGTTTACATTTCTTTTCTTATTTTTGGTCATCATTTTATTAAGATCATGTGCACTTCTCTTTCTCAGGTTTCATGTTCTAATAGCTCGACTGTAACTCCAAGCTCAGGAAGCGACAGTTTGTTATCCCCAGTGGGATCCATCAGCAGGCCCAAATCCTTAACTAATAGTAGTTTATGTTCAGAGTCCACCACATCCAGTGTCTCATCTCTGACGTCTAAGTATCCTAAAGCTCCGGGCTTTGAACGTGAGGATCAGGTACTCAGACTGCTCTCTTAAGCTTTAGGAAGAATATAACATATAGACAGCTCAGGGCTTTACACTTGATTTATTGCTGTCATTCATTTTGAATCACTCTTTATTTCTCATTCATTATTTGCCCTGTCATGTTCATTGATTTTACTTTGATATGATCATTTTCCGATGAACTGCTCTGTACATCTTATTTTTAAGATGATTTAAAGCGGGTAGATTACACTTTGATGACTTGATAAACTAAAACGTCATTTCCTTCTCAGGTTGTACTCAGTTTTACATTTTGTGTAAATTCTAAGAGGCTCTTTCGTGTAATCAGGCTGGCTAAAAATATTTTCATACAGCCTCAACTCCCCTTAGGTTGATTTCACTGCTTTCTGATGTTGCAATTACAGGAGAGTGCTCCCCTCTCAGTAAACATATGCACTTCAATCAAAGGTTATATATTTAAAGCTGTCAGCTACAAGTGGCAGGCGCAGTCAGGTCTTTTATTTCTGTCAGACTGTGGCAAGTTGTAGTGTAAAAACAGTTTTAATAGATGTTTTTGATGTAAAATGTGGTGTGTTGTCACTGAATTGTGCTGTTTCTTTGTTTTTTTTTAATCATTTTAGATTAAAAACAAAGGGCAGGGGGATCAGAAATTGATGGACCAAGAAAAACAGGTTTGTATTTAAACTGGTTTCTTTGTGCAGATAGATGATATTTACTTTTTTAGTTCACTTTTAATTTTAATTTTTAAATCTCAACCATAACTGTCAACACAGGGAATTAACACGTCTTCCATTTTTCCATTTTAGACACAAAATACTGTATTCTCTGCGGTGAACCCTCTGGCATCAAGCTTTACCTCCAGTATAACATCCAGCTTGGCCTCTAGTATTGGCTCTGATAGTTCTTCACCCACCACCTTATCAACAATGAATGCAAAAGCGACTCCTTTCTATCCAGGGAGCAACACAGTAGAGTCTGTTATAGGTATGTCAGATCACTTTCAAACCAGTTGTACTCACTGCTGTCGCTCTGTATTTTGTCGTCAAATGTCAGTCAGATGTGTTTTGTTTTCGCTCAGGATCCGCTCTGGACCTCAACTTTAGTGACATCAATGTTGCATCTCTTGATAAGGAGTTAGAGGAGCAAGACAACAGTGTGGGGCTGGCAAGTAAGGACGCCACCTTTGTTTGGTTCTTGCAGTTGTTTGAAGTTGATTGCAAATAGTATGATTTAGATAATAAATTACTCTTTACTTTGTCCCTACAGGTCAAAGGGTGCTAGGTGGATCTGCTCCAGTTAACATTCCCGGCTCCCTGGCGCGGTCGTCCTCTTTCAATTCTTCGTCATCGCTCTCCACCTCCCCGCTCAGCTCCCTATCCCAGTCTCTGTCGCAGTCCCTGCTGTCTGGGACGATATCGCAGCAGAATCAACCTTCAAACATGCTGGCCAAGCAAGAGCACGGCCTCCTGGGAACACCCACCTCCTCCTCTCAGAACTCTTTGGGTAAGCTGATAGTATCAGGCATTTTCCAAATGAGCTGTAAAACATTTGACTTCAGATTTTAATCTCACACTCTTTTATGTCAGTAAAAATACCAAGGCTCTAAATCTAGTTCTTTCAACTTAAGTTGTCTACTGTTTTTTTTTTTTTTTTCAATGAACCAACTTCAAAAGAGGCAGTTCTTTATTTCTCAAAGCCAAATCTCTTATTTAAAAGCCATCCACTGAGACAGCTCTTCATGACATTTCCAGATCCCCTACTAACTATTCCCATTCGTTTGTAACACATCGCTCACCTAGGCTTGAATGGAGGGGCTAGCAGCATTTGGGACTTTGTCAGTGGCAGCTTTTCACCGAGTCCATCTCCAGTTTTCAGCAGCCTAACCTCCACAACCAGCAGTGCAGATCTGGCCCGCCTCTTTAGAGAGCTGGATGAAGCCAAGAGGAAGATCAAACAATGGGAGGAGGCCTGGCATCAGGTCAAACAAGTAAGCGTTATAAGTGAACACTCGCGTCTTAGTGTATCAGAAGGATTCCCTGAGTCATTGATTGCAAGTCTTTTATTAATCATGAGACTCAACTTTGTTCCAGGCCTGTGAAGCTTGCCAGAAAGACGCTCACGAAGCAAAAGAACAAGCGAAAACGGCAGAGGCAGAGCGGCAGCTGGCGGAACAGAAATGGGAAGAAACAGAGCGCAAGCTGAAAGAGCTGCAAGGGGACTTTGATGTGCTTTGTCGTACCCCTGGAACACCTCTTCTACGTAGCTACGGAGAGCTAGACCAGCTCCCCTTGTCAAAGCTTCACTCCATCCAGAGTCAGCTGCGTAATGACCTAGACCTTATAGACGGGGTAAGAAAGACTAGATCACACACGGCATTTCATTTGTAGCATCTGCATAGTTTTAACGGTTTATCAGGCCATCATTCAGATCTACGCTTTGCCATCAAGCATGCTTATTTGAAAAAAAAAGTCTGCATGAACTGTATTTCCATAAGTTGCAGCTGATATTCATTCTTTTCTTCCCCAACAGGTAATATATCAGCTTCAGTCAAAGAAATGTATAGTTTGCCAAAAGCATGATCGTTGCATTGTTCTGCAGCCTTGCCAACATTATGTACTATGTGAGAACTGTGCACCTAGTAAAACAGAATGTCCCTACTGTAGAACAAAAATATTGAAGTGGTGATGTACAATTACTCGAGGTACTATTTAAAGAATTAGCCCTTTGAAAAACTACTAATAGATATTACATTTTCTAAATAGCAATGTCTGTTTCATACAGTAATTGAATTAATTTAGAATTGAAATGATGTTTGACTGACAAAGCAAATAGTATTATGAATCAGATTGTGTGAAGGGGGTTAAATCAGTTATGGTTTTTGCTCATTTCATGTGAACATTACTGTGGCAGTGAAAAGCTACACACTCAGTTCAGAATATCAAAATATCTTGTGATCTTATCTTTGATCTTACTGGGGGTTTCAAAGGGACATGAATCCTGTTTTCAGATATCTACATTTTCTTTAAGCTTTAGTTTAGAAAACATTTATGCTAAACACAGAACAAAGCCATGCATTGCCAAAATTAAATGCAAATATGCATTGCCAACCTGACATATGCTCTTACAACAAATACAGATTCAAAGAGTAAATGCAAACAGGATAAATGAACATGTTGAAATTAAGCTGCACAAAGACATTAATGATAGTATTTCTGCCCCATGTTTTGCTGTTTATGGTTTCTTATTCACTGCACTTTGGGATTAGTGTGTATAATCTCTGATCTCCTGAGGTTGCTTCTGCTTTACTCAATGCACTTAAAGTCCGCCCAGAGCAAATCTGAGGGTATTTCAACCCCAAATTCTCAGAAAGTACTACGGAAATGTGTGTGAAGCCAGTAAGAGGTTTTAGAAAATCTGTTACACCACTGATTCTTGTTTGTAGAAAGAAATGTACTCACTGTAACATCAATATTATTAAGTGAAAGTAGTTATGTTCCAGTTTTAAAATGTATATAAAAACAAGTTCTATGACCTTCTCATACTGTAAGGTCATTTTCATTCTATCATCATTATTATATTAAAGGCAATTAACCTGGAGTCCACTGACATCTGTAGGGGATTTTAAAGTGAAGAGTTCCATATTGTGGATCAAAAAAATCCCATAAAATAATACAGAAATATAGACAACCCCATTTTTGATTTTCACAAATCACTGGAGTCGTAGGTATTCCAGGTTGAAATGCAAGGAAATCACTATGTAAATGTAAGAAATATACTGCCAGGAACATGAGCAAACTTGCCTGGTGATGATAAACATAAAATGGGCAAAATTCAAAGCACATTTTTCTTTAATTAAAGAGGAATATATCTGAATCAAATGATTAATGTGGGAGTTTTTGGGAGCAAATCAACAAACCAGACATCCAGGAACCTGAATGTTACTGTCAGAAATCATGTTTCTGTTTTAGGCCAGTTAGTCTGAGAGGGAAAAAACAAAACATTTATGTACTTTGTTGGTTGTACTATTTACAGAGCATGGAACATCCTAAACTAAGTTTAAAATGGGTCGCTCATTAACTTAATTGTCCTGGAAAGAGCTTAAAAGTTTAGAAGCTTTCCGCTCTGTTGAATAAATACAGTTACAATTCTACATTCAAAAAGTATTGTCCAATAAGAAACTGAATATGCTGATTTACCAGATGTTTCGCCTTCAGTCATGTATTGACGTATTCACTCTTAACACCACCAGTATATCTGTAAATCAGACTAACCGGGCCAACAACAAAACATGAGTGCTGAAATTTTACAGTGTTCCTCTTTAAGTAAAGTTGTATTTTCTTAAACCCCAAGTTTTTGTTAAGAATTTGTTTAATGCGAACAGTCAAGCATCATTATTTTGACCAACTTTCTGAAGAAGTTTGATTTCTTACTAAAGCACTTTGTTGACCTGGGACTTTATTAAAGGGTATATAGAAATTTGCTTTAAGCTGCTTTGTAGGTATTCTTTTGTGTCTTTTTTTTAGATTTATAATTTTTTTTCTATATAAGCTAAAGTCTGAAGCTTTTGTGTGTACTGTGAAACATCATTTGAATATTTCATGTTTCCTATTGTTAAATCATGGCATGGTTCTACAAATATTAAGATTTCATAGAAAAGTACTTAATAGTTTCTACTTTCATAGTTAGATTTATAAAATTTCAATCAAATAAGTGCAAATTTTAAAATGCATTTTAGGCATAACCAGCAGCTGTAATATCAGTAAGGCACATGCTATATGTTAAGGCTGTTATTCAATCAGTTAGTTATGTTTTGTAGAGATTTATATAGCTTAGCCATTAGAGAAGCATGTATTGTATTTGCTAAAAGCCTGAAAATGGTGATTTTCTTTTTTGTTTTGTTTTTGTTTTTTGTAGGAATCTAGCCTCTTGACCTTGTCTAGAACATATCGGCCTCTAACTCTAAAGTGCCTTGCCTTAGTTGAAAAGGTTATGTGTAGAGCAAACACAAGTAGTCGAAGCTTGTGCACAGGTTTCTGCATAATGTGTCTTGTTTAACTTTGCAGAAAGCATTGACATGATTATGTGTGTGTATATATAAATATATGCCAGTATATTTGACCCAATCCCATTAAGTATTTCTGCGGAAGATAATTGAAAACAAACATTGTCAGTGCCTGTGTCCTGACTTCAACCTTTAGAAATGATCCTCCCTTCTCCCCTCCAACTGTCCACCCACTCATTCCTCGGTCGTGGTGCTCTTTTGGTGCAGCTTCAGTCTTTGAAATTAGGTTTTTCAATTGACCGTTTGGGAGTATGCAAACATAGAACACGTTAATTTGTATAGTAACATATAAAAATGCGTTTTAGATAGTATAGCAACTTAATTCGTTGTGATTTCTTTTATTGTAATCATTTTGCAGTGATTGAAGAATTCCGTAGTTAACTTGTAAGCTGAATTTTGCTTAAGATCTGTGCTTAGGTTCCTCTAATTGAAATGACCTTCTACTGTGTTTAAAAAAAATCTTTTTATCCTTGCTTTAAATTCAATAGAAAATCATGTATCTCCAGGTACACCTTTTGCTACTTATAAATATGGGAAAATGCATTGTTTACATTCACATAAATGACAATTAAGCAACTCAGAGGAAAAATATCAAGAAAGGTTATGGTATTCTAGCATTTTCATGATTATATTACAGCATAAAAGGCAGTCTAAACACTTCTGGTATTGCATGTTATGCGATATATTAACCAGCTACAAAAAAAAGAAAAAAAAAAGTTCGCACTGTGTCACACTGCCAGAATATTTGTATTGACTTATTTTTAGTGTAGTAAAGGCTTAATAACTTCTGCAAGCTTCGCTGCTACTGGAAAAGGTATTAATGTAGTTTCTTGTTATACATTTAGATGTTTGAATGTTGTTGTGCATCCACAGCTCAGATTTCAGAAACTATGAAATAATCTGTCTTCTGCATCTAACTTGACTTAATCTTAATTTGATTTGATTGTTCATTTGTAAAGGCATTGAGTCAAAGTTTCAGTACTTTTGTATATCACTTAGAATGATGTCACAGACCTGTACTGCTGTAGATTGTCCCTTTTCTTTTTTGATTGAAGGTAAATGCATTTTGTTGGATTCCATTTTCCCCATACGCTGGATAGCGGTGTAAGGTGCAGCTAATTTCACAGGGTCTTCTAGTCTGTTTTGTTTTGCCTGTGAAGCCGACTAAATTAATGATGTCTAGTGTGATAATCTAAACACGAACCAAAGTGGTGTTCTAGTAGCTGTCCAAATATGTTTTCTAAAGGGAAAATTTACCCTTGAACAGAATTCAGGTCATCGCTGTGGTATCAGACAGATCAGTAGTTGTGGATCTTGTTAGTCAGTGTTAGTGGCGCTAAGGCCATAGAGATGAACCTGAGACAAGTTCAGCATCGTGAAGGGCAGGAATTCTGTTTTTGGATGGATTTTGCTTTGATATTTCATTCAGTACACATATATTCTCATAGTAAAGAACAGGACTATGCTAATGGATTTTGCTTACAACATTAATGGACTTGAGCCCATTTTTTGCAGTTTTACCAAAGACCTGTACTGTTGTTGTTTCTTTTTGTACTACATTTCATTCATTTCATTTGTTTTATTTCAGTAAGAAACCTAAATTGATTTGAAAAAAGTAATCACCTAGAACCTTAAATCGATAGTGTTCATTAACAGTAATTAATGGAATCTTTTTCTATCTAAAGTTAGCTATAGTGAGTTGATACACAGATGATCAAAAATGCATGAGTCAGATCCTTACAAAATGTGTATTTGTATATTTGATTTTGTGTTCAGTATACATTGACGTTTATGGCAGGTTTGTGCAATACTGGCTAGCACATGCTGACCTTAAGCGAGGATTTAGAGTCAGTTTAATTGTTGTCTACAGTGAAGGAATGTCAAAGGTGAATGACATTTGTGCTTCTGAAGTGGCCATATAAACTTCATAACAACTAAGTTTTGAAGTTTAATTTTTTCTTTCATTGATTTTGCTTAACTACGTAATCTCAATCACTTTGGAAATTGATGGTTATGCATTATATGCTGTTATGATAGGCCTGCAGTGACTGTAAGGTGCTTTCTTTCTATCTGACTCTTTGTTTTCTATACCTGAAAGCCGTGGTCCAAATTCGTTTTTGCTTTTTGTAAAATTACAGGGGACAGATGATGATTGTGATGAGCATTAATGGCAGATACAGACATAATTCAATTAAGTTATTATTATTGTAATTTGTTGTTGACCCTCAGTATCTCAAGTGGTCTGCCCCACAAAGTTTTCTGGAAAAAAAAAAAGAAAGAAGAATTCACCCTGTTAGCAAAGCTTTCTTTGCATTTGTTAAATTTATCTGTAACGGACCAATTCCACTTTCAAGTACATCTGTGCCTTTTAATAATTACCTGATGTTGATTGGTATTAAGAGAAAATGTCTCTGAGACTGTGTTTGCTATCAGTCAGACGACAAAATATTGTTTTGAATTAGATTCAAAATTCTAGTGCCTTACAATATTTTTGTGGACCACAATGTGATTTCTAAGTGATTCTCAACATTCAGGCCACTTGAGCTGAAAGGAAAAAAGTTTTATTCAATGGGATATGCTTCACTGGTTTTACAAGCAGAAGCAAAGGTTAAAATTGACTGTAAACTGTCTTTCTCAGTCTGTATTTGCCATATCTAAAAAAAACAAAAAACAAAACAGCAATACTTAAGCATTGAACACAGTTATGATCTCAATTACTCATTTGGCACCAAAAACACAATTGTTTGTAAGGAAAAGCACCAAATAGGAAGACTCTTGTAAATGAACTGTAATAGATGTATCATTATGCTCTGCATTGGAATAGTTTAATCTATTTTGCATTATTGTTAGTTGTTGTGTTGTCTTTTTTGTTTTTAATATTATGAAAATGGAGCCTGAAGATTTATGCAATCTTGTACATGTATATGAGTATGATATATGGAGCTGTTCAAATTAAGCAAAATACTAGTACAACAAGTGTTGTCAAAAGTAAATAATCTGAATATGGAACCAGTTGTTCCATATACTTTAGAAAATTTCAGTAGAAATGTTATTTTAACATTAAAGCCCTGAAATATTGAATGTATTGTTCTAAATTAGATATTCAATGAATAGGTCACTGGATATTATGGAGCGCAGTTAATTCATTATGATGTAGCATCTAGTTGTGAACTGCTATTCAATAAAATTTATTAGAACTAAAACAAATGCAAGTTTTCAAGTTTCTATTTGTCAGCATAATGCGGAAATATGAGGAAAGAAATGTGTTTTTCTCAGGGTAATACAGTGATTTCATGGAGAATGTGTTAAATCTGAGGAAACTGCATTTCATGGATTTACTTAATGTCAGTGGGTTTAGACATTATTTATAGATTTTAAAAATATGTCCCTTATTTTGTGACGAGTTGTATGGATATGTAGGAAATTCTCTACTGATAATCGTAGAAATTACTCTGTTGGTATATTGATATTTTTTGTGTTGTGAACACAAAAATAGGTGCAAGTCTTAGAATACTAGATATTTCTTTTCTACATTGAGGATTGTGTACTGCATATTTTCTGTAGTGTATTACTAGTTTGTTAACACTTGTTAAATTGTTACACTACAGTTATGCAATGGTTTACAGAGTTCACAAATTATTTTTATCATCTTGAGAATTAAAATAATTTTTCATCTGAAACGTGTGAATACTTTTTGTCTCAAACACAATTTATTTGTTAAATATTGCTTGTGCGTCAAAAGTCAAGTGGAGACCAGAGGGAATGTGATTTTTAAGGAAAAGAGAACGTTTATTGCATTACAGTAACTTGAATATTAATATAATTGGAAACACATCTCCTGAATAATTAAGATAAAAAAATGCATTTTGCAGAGTAGTGTCCTGATGTAGCTTATCCTGTGGAAATGTGATTGTATATGTGCAGATGTTTGAATTTTATGGCCCAATGGTGAGACTGCTCTCTGGAGACAAGGCATCAAACAGGTAACATATGAGCTGCTTGGCCTGCAGGAGAGAAACTGCATCAATAAGTTAAAGGTGATGCGAACAAAGAGGTATTTCTTAACACAGCAAGGCGGATGTAGATAAATGTTTTGTATTAATGTATTAAAAATAAAAGCTGAATGATTACCTCTGTTTCACTCTCAGGGTAGATCATCGTTTTCCCCACTCTCTCTAGCTCTGACCTCTCCTTGTAAATGCTAAAGTGACGATGAAGGGTAGAGGGAAAAGTAAAGTTATTTTTATGTAAATGGTCTACTTGTACACGTTGTGAGATGTCTCCCTCCCCGCCCCATACCTTTCAAGGATCGAGTCAAAGCAGGTCACGATCTTTTCCCCATGCACAGCCATGATGAGACAGGGTGCCGTGGAAATATGAGGCGCCTTTTAAAAGACGCAGGAAACTGGTCAAAATCAGCTGCTGATAGTTGTTTGACAGTAACAGTTAAGCAGCTTGTTGCAAAACAGAACTTCTCACCCTCCTGTCTCTTCTGGGCGAGGCCGCAAGTATCTCAGTGATGTGTTTCCTCTGCTCGTTATCCAGCGTGCTCATCCTCCCTGCCACCAGATGGCAGCCTGACCTCAGCAGCTGCCCCAGCATGTCAAGCTGGGAAGGCACCTGGCTGAGCGGAGGAGGATCTAAGGGTATCAGCAGACAGGTTGTCTGCCAGAGAGCGCTGTGTATCTGGGACCCTGCTACTAATAAACAAGCAAAACAGGACATTTGTTTTACAAAGGTCATCTGGAACTGAGTCATATTTCAACATCCATTCCAGAGGAGAGGCAGCCAAAGTCACAATAAATGATTAAATAATTTAAAGGGACCCATGTTGCTTTAGAAAATGACTGAATGAATGTTCAGTCATTGGAGTTTAGAGTGAGTTCAACTCAAGTGCACAACTGCAGTCAGACTACAGCTAAGAGTTAGCAATGGATATATTCTTTATCTGTCTATGAAATGAAAGAAGGTAAGCGGTCCAAACCTTCATTTGGGCCTGATGACGCTGAAGGTGTTAGATGTTCCACAGAGACCAGGGTGCAGGTCTGTTCACGCTCCACAGAGGCTAAAGGGTCTGAGCACATGCTGAGTATCTGAAACAAGAAACATACACTGAATTCAGAAGTAAAATCCAATTACTGAGTCCCATGAATGACATGTATACCTGCTCCTGTCTCATTGTGCTGGTCTCAGTGCAGCAGAGCCCCTCCGGAAAAAGACTCCTCACATCCTGAATTGCTTTCTGGTATGATCCAGATCCTGTAACATTGGTTGCACAAATTAAGGCACGTTCATTTGAACAGCGCGTTTCACACATGCAAACCTTTCAAAGTGCTTTACACAAGCATCCTGATCTTGAACCAGTTCCAACGTGCAGCACAGGAGACTGACCGTAGACGCCCCTGTGCGAATGAGTCGTGCCGTAACAGGTCGTCCACGGAGATGAGTCCTCGCGGTCCAGCACATCCAGCAGCCTCCTCACAGCACTCTCCCCCTCAAGGCAGAGAGCCAGTGAGGAGCCAGAGCACAAGTACTCCACGTGGACCTCCAAGTCTGAGGGATCCTTTAAACAACAACAAACACCGTAAGAATGACCAACGCTTTGCACAGAAAGGAAAGTTTTTATTTCCAGTCAGAATCCCAGTTACAGTTTCTGCAGGCAGCAATGAGGCAGCGCTGCTTCTGTCCAGGGTCGCCACACGCAGGCCCACCAGAGTGAGGCCGCTCAGCCGGAGTTTGTGGACTATTTCAACCAGAGCGTGGTTCCAGACTCTCGGCTTGAGCAGGCACACAGTGAGCAGCATCTGCGGATCTGAACAGACCGTCAGCTTGTTACTTTCACACCAGAGTCAAAGAGAGTTCATCAGTTTAGTTCTTTAAATAAATACAATAAAAAAAAGCCCATCTGGAAAATTATAATTAAAAAATGTCATTGTTTTGTAGGTGTGAGAGTTTTTAAATATCACTGTATCAACTGATATCAGAAATGGAACAGAAACAAGTAAATATCATTATGATGGGACTGTTTTCCAACAAAATTTTTGTTCTGCCATTTTGACAAAAAGCACAAAAGAAGTGAGTCTAACGAGCCTGTTCCCTGCTTATACACACAAGACACGGCTGATTTCTCCTTAAATATTGTCCTAGGCTGTAATGGGCTGAAATACTTCACACTGGAGCCTCGCCTCGAGAGATCTGATTTTAGATCTTGGCATCTGATGGCATGTTTTTGCACAGCACTCGACAAACTCACCCGGAATCATCTCATGCTCAAAGAAGATGAGGGAGGCTTGTCTCAAAGCCACTTCAGGCGTGGGCGACGTGAGGACACTGAGGTTGCCAGGGTAATCATGTGGGAGGAGCTTCCTCAGTGAAGCAAGAGCATCCGTCCGTCTAAGAGCACACACGAGGGCAGGAGAGGACATCAGACTGTCCAGGCTGTCGTGACTGAGCTGCTCTCCCACCTCGTACGGGCTCAGCTCCTGAGCCTGAAGCCGGGTCAACGTAGGCAGACACTTCAGGCCGAGAAGCTCGAATCCTATGTGTTGTTCAGAGTTATTTAGCAAAAACAGGCATGAAAAGCATTGCAACCATGAAAAAAATAAATAAGCGGGCTGCTGTGTGTTTTTTTTACAATGTATCTGTTTGTTTACTGCCCCCTCCAGTTGCAAAACCCTGGACAGGCCGTGCTCTTAGAAATACAGCTGAACTTTTAGCTGAACACCCACCTTCTGGCCCTTCTGTGAGCACTCTGTGTAGGAGGCTCAGGCCTTTGCTCATGTCCTTCCCGGACAAGGTCAAAATCACCACCTGCGCCACGTCACAGTTGGACAAACGCCTCGGATGGGACAGGATCACACCGGAAGGATCTGGTACTGCCCACATACACCGAACTAAACAGAAAAAACACATACTAAGAAGCATAATAATTGCAATTTGGCAACAGGAGAGGAGCAGCTTTACCAACATTGAGCACACGGTGCTTACCAAAGATATGGTAGAGGTGACTGCTGTAAGGCACCACATGAAAACAGAAGCTTGGATCTACTGTGTGGACACCATTCAGTCTGCAGCGGATGTAGTCCAGAAGCTTTTGTTCCTCAAATTCTCTCATTAGGGCTGAAAAAATATGACAACTGCAGGGTTATTTTTTTATTAACAATTCACTTCACTTCAATTTCACATGATTTTGCGCAGATTTATGAGATGATTTATGCTGTAGATGTGGTCTGGGGTGGAATTCGGACCTGCTGGCAGACTGAGACTGTGGTACATTGCATTTTCTTTCCTCAGCAACAACACCAGACAGTGAGAAGGCAGCTCCAGCTCGTCCTGATCCTGGTTCATAGTATGTGGACTGCAGAACACATGTGCCTAAAGAAGTCATGAAAGTACAAGGAGAAATCCACAGCTGGAAAAACTGGCCCACAGGTCAAGATCATCATAACTTGTCGTTATAGTGTTATAATTAAACATTTAATAATTGAAGGATAAGGACTTTTGTTCCTCTGAAAGCCTGAACTCCAACTGAGCACCTTGTAGTTCTACCTGCTGGCTGGTGAGTCCCAGGATTGAAGCTCCGTGGCTCTGAAGCTGGAGTCTCTGCAGCCCCCCCAGGCCGAAGCCCCTGCGTTCACAAACAGCCAGCACTTGGCCGTAGCAACGTGGAGGCACGCCAGGCGACACCACGAGGAGTAAGTCAGCTATGCAGGGGGAGAGAGGGATTAGCAGCGCCGCTCAAGTGAGAAATCTTTGATCCATGCTGCAAACAAATTTCCCTCAGGACAGTGAAGATAACAGTTGGAAATAAAATGTGGACTCCAGCCAGTTTCCTCGTGACAGTTTTGGCTGCTTGTTGAGCTACAGTACCTTTTGTTGTAGCGCACAGAGAGGAAGGTTGTCTGTTTAAACTCAATGGTCTGACTCCCACTCTGTCATCTGGAGGTACACACCTACTAACAAAAGTGAGGGTGACTGATTACAAAACAGTTAGAATAAAAAACACTGACACCGTAATAAAGCCACTTGCTTATAAGTATATCAGTGAAATCTAGTTTCTTTAAAGGTGTCAGTCAAACAAACATATACCATTATTTGTATTGGATCTTACATACAAGAAATGCAGTGTTTAACAATAAAGAAATTGCGTTACACTGAGGTCTTCACATGAAAATGTACATAGAATGAATATAAAAATAGGGATAAAGTGCTGTAATTACTGTGAAATAAGTTATTAATAAAACACACTTCATAAAATATTTGAAAAAAAATTAAATAAAAAAAGTTTATCCATGATTGATATGAAAATCATCTCACATTTGGCAAAAAACAAAAAATAGTGAAAAAGTAAAATACATTTTGCATTTGGGATGTCTGACCACGAACCTGTTCAGAGGCTGGTTGTACCTCTGTACACTTTCTCCTTGAAGTCTTCCTGAAAACCACAAGCACAGCTCCCTGTGGACCTGAGAGGCCAGTCGAGGCGAGCGGAGGAGTGGACAGTCTTGCCTTCTGACGTGGAGACAGCTGAGAGACGTTGGATCTGTCTTCCTGAGCAGCAGAGGATCTAAGGAACTAGTTACATCTTTCCACACTGAGTGAGCATAAGGGCCTCGAACAGCGAGGGCAAGAACAGGCTGACAGGCCTCACCAGTTCTCTGGATGTCGGTTACAGCACCTATGAATCAGAGCGAGAGTTTTTAAAGACTATTTTTCATCCATTTGAGACAAAGTTGGATTCACAGTTGGATCCAGAAGGAGAGTTATTGGGTATTTTATGAGCAGATGGCTTCAGTTATGTCCTACCAGCACTGTCGCTCAGAAGCCCCTGTGGCGGATAAAGGAGCCGCAGACCACACAGATCGAGTCCTGAGTCCTGAGCAAGCTGGAGGGTGTAGTGTGTTATGAGGGGATACAGGAAGAAAGCTTTGTTCCCGAGAGCAACTGACACCTTTAACACAAATGAGGAGGAAAGTTAATACATATTCAGTTCCTCCACCCTCCCTGTTATACCTCTGATTCTGTGCCTCCTGCACTGAATGCTGCTCTGCTCCCGCAAAGTATACACTTGAAGGACAACGGGCTCACCTCTGTGTGCAGCTCTTGTGTGGTCTCTCTCCCCTTACAAACACACTCCTGAGTTTCCACAGTCTGCCAGTAAAACCCTGGACTGAGACCAAACGCCCTATCTATAACCTGAGACATGAGGCCGGGGGAACAGAATGTAGTCAACAGAATGCAAAATCATTGCCATCCTTGAAAATACGCTCAATATATTAAACCTTTTTGCTGGACGTGACAGAGATGAAATCGTTCAAGCAGGTCGAGGGCAGAGGGACCAGTAAGGCTCCTTGGTCCAGCACGGTTTTGAGGCGAGGTAGCCAGTGACCAATCTGAGTGAGAGAAGTCTTGGAGAGGAAGCTGCAGACAAGGTTATACAAAGGTGTGTGGATGTTTATGTCCCGTTTCTACAAAGCAAAAAACAAAAAAGGACAACATCAATGCTCAGATCATCACACACTTTAAAGCCTGGAAGTGTTTTATTTTCTGTTTCTGTCTGTTTCTGTTTTTTTTACCCCCTGAATGTAAGAATCATGAGCCACCACTAAAACATGCAGAGCCAGTCCACCGTCTGTCCACAGCTGCTGCAGTCCTGCAACCCAGAACGGCACCTTAACGCCAGACTCATCATGCCTCGGCTGTGGGCCAACCTGATACACACCAACAAATAACTCAGCACCAGAAATATTCACTTGAGAAACGTTAAGAGAGAAGAACTTCCCACTAACCAAAGACAGAAACCAGGCCACTAAAGAGTTGTAGATGTGTGCTTTGGTTGCAGCTGGATGCAGATGTTTTTTCTTCCCGCGAGTTCTGTCTGCAACCATTCCAGGATTGGAGAGCCTGACGATCAGCACCATGCACGTATTGCTTTCCATACCTGCAGGGAGCATGCTGATCGACTGTAGATGAGATGCTTCCTGAAAGACAAGTGGTAATAATAAGTGCCATCACTCATGTTTTTGACTTCTGGAGCTAAAGTCTGTGGCACTCACAGAATCATAAAGAACGTCAGTCCTCTCAGCAGCAGGCTCCTTCTGATCGACAGATTTGGTCGGACGATGTGTTTCCAGTTTCTTACGGATGTGCTTGTGTTGCTGCGATGTCGGCTTAACCTGTTGTCGCTGTTGGTCACTACCAAAAGCATCATCAGGATTAAAATATTTGTTCATTGTCAATGATGTGTTGAATGAACAAAGAAAAATGTATACATACTTCTTCTGCTTCCCTTCATCGATTATACTTTTCTGAGCTGTTCGTCGGCACTCATGTGACTGTATATGCGAAGATTGTTCATCTTCCCGTGGATGGGGTGACACGTGGCTACATGTAGACCCTTCAGGGTGGGGTAGCCTAACTTCTGCTTTATCTCCCGGCACCAAATATGAAGGCCCTAAACATTTACTCGGGTATTTATTCCCATTTCTATTCATCTCCCTTAATTTCTGAAGCAACATACTCTTGCCGGTCAGCTCCCTAGAAGCAGATAAATGACAGCATGAATTGAAACAAAACATGCTGGACTGAGGCATGACGAATCTTTCTAATACAGGACATATTTACCTGTCCCCCGCCCGTGACCCAGTGGGCGCTTCAAGATTGGGTTTCTTTGCAGGTGGTGTTTCCCCGTGAGAGTTGTGTTTGGCTGGCGACTTGGACCCTGATGAAAGAGTTGGGGATGTTCTCTGTGGCTTTATTGAGGGATCAGGACAGCGCAGGTCAATATAAACAGTGGGACATTCCTGGTGGCTCAGCTGCAGCTCTGCTTCCAGCTCCCTTTCCATTGATTTGTTCCACGCATTATTCTCCCTGTATGGAAAAGGAGGCTACTGTTATTCTTATTGTTGTCTTACAGATTTGATCACAAAACCATGCAGAGATGTAACTTACCTGACATGGTTTTGACTTTTCAGAGGCTCAGACACAGACTTATAAGACTGTCTCTCACAGAAAGCAACCAGTTTCTCCATTATATTCCTCTGTGATCTGTCTCTGTCACCATCTAGCAACACAGAATGGGGGAAAACTGTGACACAGATGTAGATGTAGTCGTATATGATCATATGAACAATTAAATACATAACCCACAGTGTGTCATAATGTGTTATTTAATGTGATGTGTGTTATAATTACTCACCTGCATGCGTTTCCACAGATCCAGCTGACACGTGTTGCCACAGAGGAGAAACATCCTCTCTCTGATTTTGGAGGACCTGATCTAAATCCCACTGGTCCAGCCTCTGGATGTTGGTGTAAAACAAAACCAGTGTTTTTGAAAGGAAGGTATCACACATTGAGAGCATTTACCTGCATTAACCATAACCTAATCTCTCTCTTTTTTCCTTCCCAAACTCACCGCAAGTGAGAGAACAGGAGAACCCTTGTCAGGTTTATCTTCCTTTTTTACATCCAGCTTGGCTTTGTTCAGCTCCGCGACACCTCCCTCACGAGCCTCCGCCTTTAGTGTTGAAACAGAGGAGAAAAATAAAAGGATGCATATTTAGCGTATGTCGTGTGCATGCCCTGAACAGCGGCTGCAGACGATCATAGCAAACCTCATCCTCAACCGCATCAGTGTCGCCCCTCTGAGTTGCAGCAGCACCGTGCACAGTTTCATCATCTGACTTCACACTCCAAGGCTCCTCCAGCCAGCATGTCTCAGCCACAGGATCTAACAGCTCCTGGTTGAGGAAAAACACAAACTCACACACAAGACATGGACGATTGATGGCAGCAGTAACATTAACACTAATGAGGATGTACTCAACTGACCTCCGCTTCACCATCACCCACTGGAAAACTGTCAAAGTCTTCAGGGACCTTCAGGGAGAGACCAGCAGGCCTTTGATATATGGAGACAACCTCCTCATTCTCGGTCTGTAAAGTTAGCAGGAATCATAACTTGTGAATAAATAAGGTCATTTAACTAGTTATATAGTGCATGTTTTGTCGGTTAGCTGCAGTTAGCACTTTGCAGGAAGGAAATAAAAAACATACAGATGAGGACTCAAAGTCGATGGTCGGTAAATGATTCTTCACTTTCTCCAGGATTGAATCCCAACACGACGATTGATTCATGGCCATCGCCGGCGGAAAGAAATATGCCAACAATTACGATTAAATACTTTTTAATGTAGTTCAGAGTTTAGTTTATGCGCCGCGCTTCACCAAATGAGGATCCTCGGTTACCGTGGCAACGGAACGCTTGTCTACACGTGCGCTTCGTCAACAGTGTCGCCTTCAGGTGCTGTCGGAAAGGCAGCAACTTTCTTGAGACGCGTGAAGAAAAGCATACGCACAAAAAGGTTTACATTTTTACACCAGAACGGAGGATTATCATACACACGCCTGGTCACGGGAGAGAGAGGCATGTTCAAGGTAGGTTAAGCTCAGTCGAGCGCAGAAATATATTATAAGTATAGGACGTAAACACAATGTATGAACATGGTAACTCATTTTTCCAATGTAAACTGAGGGATTTAAAGCCAACTGGCATAACTAGCCGGCTAGCGCTCATGCTAACATTACTTACCTGTTACAGGTGGTGTCGACAGAGACAAGTCAACTGCTGAATGATAACATTACAGGTACTCTGTTTTTTCTGTCATTGCATTTATTGTGTTGAATAATTTTGTGATGGGTGCTGTATGTTGTCAGCCGCCTCATCTGTCACCAGGTTGTGCTCAGGTAAGTTTGTGGGTTCATGCAACATCTTGTAAGAAGAAAAAGCGACACAAGTTTTAATACATTTATTGCACTTTTATGGCAAAGTATTTTTTATGTGACAAAATAACTACTGAACTGCACAGCTGGAGGCTACAGATATTTCCTGCTGCCTGCATTTTAGTCAGATGTTTGTTCAACCAGCCAAGTCACATAGATGATCAACCAAACTGTGACTTACAGTACAATGGCTTAACTTAAAATAGAGTCAAATGCCATTTAATTTATTCAGTTTTGCATAGGGTTTATGGAGCTCACAGTAACTCACATGTTTCCATTTGAAATTATTGGCCCATGCCATTCATTTCCAACAGTCTCTGGCCTGCTGTTCTTAGCTGTGTTATCTTATTGTTATGTAAATTTAGTATGTTCTGTGTTCAAGGACATGGAGGGAGGTGGTAACAATGAACTTTAACACATATTACAGTATTTTAAAAATGCATAAAAATGCATCACAGTTAAAGCTATCTAGTTTTTACATCTCCTGCTAACTTGTTTCTGTATCAAACACCACCTGGTAACCCTAGTGGCACCTGAGTGATAAAACCCAAGTCTATTTTACTTTTAAATGTCAATATAAACTTAATTGTATCCAAAGCATTTGTTGTGGATTGTGGAAAATCACATCAAAGTCTTCCCTTCCTGCAAAGAGATAACAACTTCCTGACTGTTTTTGCATTTCCAATGATTAGACATTCACTGTTACTAACAACTCTAATAATAACTCTAAAAAGTTGATGCAAAAGACAAGTTGGCTGGTTGGTTTTTCATTCACAAATAAAATTCCTGGCAGCCATCAAACATATTGTGTAAAGACTACAGATGAAAATTTAAGTGTAAATAGTAAATGTGATACTTGAATCATGTGCCGGTATTACAGTTAAAATTGCGAAATTAGAAAGTGGATAAATTTACATTGTTCAAAATATAACAGGTAACACTTCCAAAATAATCTCTTGGTACAAGGCAGTTCCCTAAATGCGTTTGTTTTAGCAGCTTTGGAACAGTTCGCTGTCAATATCCCGCAGGTCCTGACTAGCTAGGCGTGTTGGGGTGGTGCATGTAATGTTGTTGTATATGGTGATGGTTGTGTCAGGCTCTTCACCCTCTGCGTGGGTCTCCACCTGCCGAGGTATCACCAACGGATTCCTCAAGCTGTAGTTTCTGAGCGGGAGGGCACTGCAGTCACATTTCCAACGGTTCCCAGACAGCAAAAGTTTTTCCATGGTCTCTGGGAAATCAGGCACTATGTTTGTCAAGGCATTAGCTCTCAAGTCCAGGTAGCGCAGCTTTGGGAGTAGCTGGCTTGTGCCATTCTGCAAAAATTGTCGACATTCATTGTTGGACAACAGCAAGTACTCCAAATTCTTAAGGCCAGAGAATGTATGGGTTGTGAGAACTTCCAATTTGTTGTTACTCAAGTCCAGTCCAAGTAGGCCCACCAGGTCCACAAAGCTTTGGCGTTCTACCACAGAGATGTTGTTGTGCTGCAAGAAAAGCCTCCTTAGACCAGAGAGTCCAGTGAAAGCTTGAGTTGTTATTCTTGTTAGGCAGCCTCTATCCAGGTGAAGACTATGAAGATTTGACAGACCTTTGAACATTTGGTCTGGCAGGCTGAGGAAACAGCTTCCAGACAGGTTGATGACAGCTACATGAGAGAGCCCCGTGAAACTACCTACTTGTGCCTCCTGCACTTGGTTGTGCTCTAGCTCAAGGACTTCCAGATGACCAAGCCCTTCAAAGATTCTTTCTCCCAGGGCTCGGATCCTGTTGTAGCTTAGTCGTAGCTCTTCTAAGTACTGTAGGTCACGGAAAGTCCGGGGCCTAATTCCATTTAGGGAGTTGTTAGAAAGACGCAGGACATGCAGACTGTGTAGCCCCAAGAAAGTGTCATCATGGAGAGAAGCCAGTCTGTTGTTTGTGAGATCCAGCCATCTTAGCGACTTCATACCTACAAAGGCTCTGGGTACCACGGTCACAATCTGATTCTGAGCCAGGTAAAGCTTTTGCAGTTTAGTGAGTTTATGAAACACATTAGCCTTGATGACCTTGAGGTAATTTCCAGTCAGATCCAGCTCTTTAAGCTCAATAAGATTTTGGAAAAGCTGTGGCTGCAAGTAAGCAAGTCTGTTCCCTGCAAGAATAAGCTCCCGTAGACCTTGCAGGTCCTGAAAAGCTGTCTCAGGTAAAACTGCAATTGAGTTCCACCCTAGGTTCAGAAGCCACATGTGTGAGAGTCCTGTAAACAGACTTTCCTCAATTCGAGTGATCTGGTTATTATGCAGACTGAGTGAGGCAAGATTAGGTGTATTCTGGAAGATTGAACCCGGCAGTGCCCGGAGGCGATTTCGCTCAAGGTGAACGTGTGCGAGCGACCTAAGTCCTTTGAAAGCCTGAGGGTCAAGTGTCACCAGCTGGCCACTCTGGAGATTCAAAAAGTCCAGGTTAGAAAGATCCTTAAAGGACGCTGCTGGGAGTGAGGTGAACAAGTTGCCATCCAGCCAGAGGGAATGAGTTAACAGGGGCATGTCAGGCGGGACTTGTGTGAGGTTTCGAGCGCTGCAGTACATGTTGAGCTCAAGGCTGTAGTCATCATGCAGACAGGTGCACCCTTTAGAACAGGGAATAGGTTCCTCGGCTACTTTCTCTCCAGCTGTGTCGGGGTCTGGCAACACCAGTGATGTTCCCAGAACCCACAACACCAACAACACAATGGTTTGCATACCAGCTGTGGATAGAATATTAACATTGACATGAATACTCAGTAAATCCATCACATAATAATGAATGGTGAGAAAATACATTCATATTTTTGTAGTTGCAGTTCTTTTCGGAAATGATTAATCTCGGTGGATAAATGAGGGCATAAGTTTAAAAGCTTACCTTAAATCTGAGTGCTCTTGATTTAAGGTTCACAGGCTCTGAAATACTGAATGACTGAACCTTGTGCAATTGTTTGTATGCTGAATGGAGTCTGTCAAGCCTCCCAAAACTTTTTTTTTTTTTAAAGTCAGGTACACTGAATATGTATTTAACCCATTCATGTCCGTTAGACTTGTGCTTTGTTTCTAGTAACTGGCATGCCTCTTTTTTCTCAGTTACCAGTTCCACCATCATCAACTCTTATAAT
>JAOXYL010000045.1:7165544-7182846 GCA_028564955.1 Terapon puta
AAGCTTTTATTGCCAGGTAGGTTTCCACCTACGAGGAATTTTTTTTTGGCATCTGGTGCAGCAGACATACACAGGAAAATATAAATAAATATAAATAATAAGGTTTGTATACATAGTATACATAAACATAAACATCTGTACGAACAGAGAGATATGGAGATATGGCTGGTCATGGTGGAGGTATACATACATATACATTTGCATCTGGCTGTGGACATTATTTGGCTTTTAGTCCTTAGTGTGGGTCAACCTCTAAAACACTATATTATACAGTTCATACAGTGCGAAAAATTGCATCTGTCTATAGAGCGCTGTTTGAATTACATCGTAACTACGTAATTACTACGTAGTAACTACGTAGTAACTACGTAGTAACTACGTAGTAACTACGTAGTAACGTAATCGTACATCAGTTTGGGAGATGGGAGGGTACTGTTCACATGCATGTATATACAGGAAAATATAAAGCAAAAAAAAAAACAGACACAAAAACGGGGGCTCCAAAAATTTGTATATTTTTTAAAATGAGGCTTTCTCAGGCGCTTGTGTGTCTTGCTGAGCTCCCTGTAGCTCCCGTGTATTTCGAGCCCTGCTGGAGACCCTCTGCTTTTCTAAACAGGCACACCTTTCATGTTCCAAACCTCAAGTTCGTAAACGCAGGCTCTCTTTTTAAAAACATCGAGTCTCAACCCTAGATCGACACAATTTCAATGACATCACCAGGGATGTTTTATGGGACGTGACAACGCTCACTCCAAAGCCACGGACAACATTTTGAAAAGTCTTTTCACAGGATGAGTCGCTCCCTTGTGAATGTCCTTTGCCTACACTCTTAGACGCTCAAACACAAATGCACGGTGAAAACATGCTTTTCTTTGGTAAGAGAGGTCGAGGGACATAATTCATAAAAAGATTCTCAAACCAGAGGGGCTGCTAAGTAGAGACTATTGGTAAGACTGTACCAGAAATGGCGGTGAAAGGACCGAGCGGGCCATGGCATTCAGATGAGTCATTCACTGTTGTTTTGCCTACACATAAGGCCAGGTCATTCTACAGAGTTTCTTCTCTTATTTTTCTTAGGTGATAGTAGGATTTAAAGGTAAATTAGAGGTATTGTGCATTCAGGTCGGGAATACAGACTAGTGTCACCTGTCAGAGACCCCAGTGGACAATACCCACCGCAGGGCCTCGTGATTGGTTCAAAACACACTTTAAATGCACACTGGGCTTCCAGGTAAAGAAATGCTTTAAAACATTTGCCACATTTGAGTGTTTTGATAACACCTTATCACCTTTGGGCGTAATTGGCAGTCACTTCCTGTTGCTTCGTAGCAAGCAGCAATGGCAGAGTGTGGAAACGCGTCTGGTGAACTTTAACCACTGGAGGTCAGCAAAAACAAGACTTTCACCTTGTGTTAGGAACAGCTGCGGCAAGTCATGTTTTTCCGAAATTACCATCTGAATTTCTAAGTGCTGACGCTGTTCTGCATCTTGGTGCAACTCAGCGACAGATTGAGATGAATTGTTAAACGGTCTTGTGTCACCTGGAGGGTAATTTTGTAAAATATATTCAGTAATATATTTTGTAATATATTTCGGTGCAAGTTCAGCAGCATCCAGGGTTGCTGTAATTAACACTCGTCACAGGTGTTGGCTCAGCTTCAAAAACTCATGTCTCTATTAAAAACTCTACGCTCCCTCTAAATCCGCTTCATAATAATGACAGTGTGTAAGTTATCTCGTTACGGTGCAGTGTTTACTTCAGCTACATGTAAAGAAATACCTTCAGCGAATTAGTCTGCGGTGCATATAATTTCTAATATTTGCCTAAATCAGCGAAACCTTTATTGTTAAAACAGACCTTTTTATTTTTTTTTATACATCTGTCTGCTCCTTTTAAAGTCCTGGTCTGCTGCAGCCGCCAACAAAGACAACACAGTGTTGTTCAGATGCTGCTCAACCACAAATCAGTCTCTTGAGGAGTCTGCAAGAGAGTAATAAGCCTCTTTGAGTGCAAATGTGAAATGTGTTTCAGAGAGATGGGGAGTGTGTGTGTACTAACCATGTGCAATCATGTTTGCAGAAGACTATTTTGGCACATTTTTTACATTTTCACATATATTTTGAAACAAACATGAGCACAGCAAGGTCTTTTTAACAAACTGCACACACTTAAGAATGCAATTTAGAATTTAACATGGAGAAAATAGATGTGTTTTCACAAACATTGTGCAAAAATACAGATGATCCATTGGTAAGTACATAAATAAGCCATAACTGCAATTTGACCTCTTTTTTTGGTGAAACCATCTTCACCTCCTGAATTATATATTGGCACAATTGGCACACATATAACACATGTCACAACATCACAAACAGTAATCAGTTTCACATTAAAGTCTCAGAACAGTAAGATGAGCATCCACAAAACTGTAAATACTCACTGTTGTGCAGGCTGACAATGACCGATGAACTTTTTCCTATTTGGATATACTATGTTACACTTTCAAAATGTGTTTTAAATGCTTTAAACTTCTTCCTCGTAGTGGCACACAGTTTATCTCCAAAACAACTTGTTGCTTTGTGACTTGGCTTTATTAAAAACAGGATTTTGTCCCCATGCCGGATTAAATCAACCCGATAATATGACAACTCATCAGCTAAATTCAGGACCTACCTGGACATGTTTTCCCGGTGCGGACGGTGCGTCTTTTCCAACCCCAGTTTGGTGAAAATCCCTATCAGTGCCATTATGGCCACGACCCCGCATATGACATACACAATCAGGTTGGTTTTATCCTTGGCGGTGTCCAGAGCCACGTCCACTTTCGGCGGCGGTCTGCCGGTCATCATCCACGGCGGGGTGTCGTAGTTCTTACAGGTGGTCTGGTCCAGCCGGGAGCTCTTGAAGGCGCAGCAGAACCGGAAGCCACAGGTGCCGCAGCAGTACAGGTAGCTGCCCGTCCGGCACACGAACGGCGGGTCCCACTGGCCCATCACGTCGTAGTAGCCGCGGCACTTGTCCTCCATGTGCGGGCTCTCCGTCACGCCGCTCTCGCCCTCCTTGGAGTCGTTGAAGCCGGTCACTATCATGAAGTCGTCCACCGTCTGGCCCGGCTCGCCCTCCGCGTCGCACACCATAACTTTGACCAGAAAGTAGCCGAGCAGCAGCTCCGTGCCCCGCATCGTTGCTCACTTTTGACCCCGCTCTTGACGCCCTGGCCAGCTCTCATAAGTCCGGACGCACCCGCAGAGCAGACGAGCCACAGCCATGCGTAAACGCCGAGAGGCTGATTCCAACTTCCATGCGTAAAAGCACAGCGCGCTCCTGTACTTTTTCTTTCCTTTAGGGGGAAAAAAATTATGTTATTGCACAAAGGCAGTTCAGGCTCTTTGCTGAGAGGTGCTTACTGTGGGAGGTGGATGGAGAGTGGCAGCATCACCGAGGTGGCGCACCTGGCTGTGCTGGAGGGTGTCAGACACCTCTGAGGCTGCTCCACTCCACAGAGCCGGTTACAGACACAGAGACAGGGAGAGAGAGGGAGAGAGAGACCCTGATGAGTGAGTGAATAAAGGGGAGAGGGAGAGAAAGAGAGACAGCCAATGGGAGAGAGAGAGAGAGGCTAGAGAGCTGTGTGCAATAGCTCTAATTACAACCCTCACAGCCACTATTGTGTTGAGTCTTAAAATTGCCACTAAAGGTACAGTCCTTGATCCAGATCACCCCAACAACATCCAAAACAGGATTTAAACCTAAAGCCGCCCTCAGATTGATTCATAAGGTTTTAATATGGGGCTAACAATAGAAAACTCTCAACCCAAGTTATTTATCATACTTTTTAAATGTGTGTACATGAAAAATTTATGATTTTATGTTGTCATTATGAATTTGAAAGAATGTGCACATCTTTAAGTATAACTTTTTTTTTCAAGACAGGTGTATTGTAACAGAGAATTTCATTTAGATTTTCATTATTATCCTTAAGAATAGAAATATATAATTCTGTTGTAGCATCATATCAAACAAATTCTGCTTCATGCAAAATGAGGAACAAACAAACTTCACAAGCTTTCACTTCCTAGAAGTCAGTACAATGAGAATATGTTAAAGTAACAGTTTTAATTAGAGCTGTGACCCCTCTGGCCTCTGTTATTATCACCTCTCCCACACAGTCGTAACACAAGCGATATCTAAGAAAAAATTATTTTATTCAATCCAGTAAGGATACGGCACTGTGGAGAATTCAGCTTTGCAGTTATTTAGAGGGCTCGAATCAAATATCCAGATCATCAGCGCGCAGTGCAAGATGATATAATTATGCTCTGTGGAGACACAGTATGGCGATTAATTATAGGCACTGCATGGTGTTCAAAAACCTGTGTTGGTCAAGCCTAATTTAAATATGCTCTCAGCGTGTTTTTCGCCTCGATTCTATAAATGACGCAGACTACGCCAACTGGTGCAACTACTCACAGGCTGCGAGTCTTTTTTAGTGCAAGGAGTACGTTTTAGAAATTAAGGGACAGCCTGAATATTAATGCTGCTAGTAAGATTTTTGTATGAAGGCATTATGATCGGACGTACAGCTTGATTAACCTTGACGATTATATTCTCCCATTTTCTGTAATCATACTCCAGTGTTCATTTCGTACAACAGACTACATGTCCGCCGTGCAACCTCTGCTATTAATTACTGATCGTTTACAAACAGAAGCAGATGATGAAGGGGACTTGACAAGCATGGATCTGCAAAAAAATAAGACTAAAAGATGGTTGGCAATTTATTTTTAGAGAAACCTTTTTATCTAAAATTATGATTAGTGAAAGGAGGCTCACCATCTGCCACTTGAGAAATCTCACTCTTTTTTTTTTCTTTGATGTTGAATCGTCTTAGCCATGGGAGGCTAGTTTTATTTACAATTGGCTGTCAGGGGAGTTTTTGCTTGTCTCGTCTTTGTGCGTCTTTAAAGTTCCCTATAAATAGTACGCACCGTCCCCGAGGATGAAACTTCAGAGATTCTTTAAAGTGAAAACACTACAGCTTTATTAGGACCAGATAAACTCCAGACGGTGACATTTCATTTAAATGTTCCGTTGCAAAGTGTAAAATAGTGAATGGCTGCCAAGTGAAACAAACACATTATAGTTTAGTTGCTGTTTATACCCTCCACCAGTTGGTATTCTCACCGTGGTGCTGGTCAGTGTTATTGACACTCTCTGAAACAATGTTGATGAGTCACAGTTTTTATGTTATTATGCATCATACAATGAAATGAACAGAGATTTAATACTTTATATCCTATTATGTGGATATATTCTTACACAATAAACAAGTTATTAAGTGGTAGGAGTAGTAGGTAACTCCATACAGAAATGAAATATATAAATTTACTTTATTAGTAAAATTGATTATGGGCTCTCAGGATGTTTTTAATACTTTGGTTGCTGAACGTCTGGTGTTTGTTTGAATGATACAATAATTTTGTATATGGTTATTTGTTTTGTGTTTCTTTTTTTTGTGGGCATGATGCACCAAGTTTCACAGTATATCTAGAGAAATAAATAATGAATACACACTAAAATGACATGGTGCACCAATAGAAATGACCAGAACTAGAACGAAAGGGCTGCATCTGTTGTGGTCATGTTTCTGAAACTGGGACAAGCGACATATTTCTACACTAATCAAAGATGTTTGTGCTACAGGACGGTCGCATGACAACTGCGTGACTCTTGCGGGTGCGTCTTTGCCAAAGATTTAGTGGCGCAAGTCATTCTGTGCCATGCTTTGGGTGGGAGCAGGTGGGCAGACCAGAGTGTTGTAATTCTGCTCAGACAGGGAGACCATCTGATTAAGCGCTCACACAGTGGGGAATTTTAATGTAATCGCTTTCTGTTACATTTGAGTAATGCAACCATCACAAGGGTCGGCTCAGGCCTGAGACAAAACTACAAATTATAGTTTGCTGCTGGATATTGTGGCATCACCAACTTGCTTTTGTGACTGAAAGTATTAAAGTGGGACCTCATTAAACCTTCTAAAAAGGTTAAAAATAAGGTGTTTCCTCTCTATTGTGTTCCTAAAGCAGGTAGTCCCAACTTCCACTACTTTCAGTGATATATGAGGAGCCAAGCACCTGGTCAATTAGAAAATAGTGGAGTCAAAACTGTGGGAGAAATGTGTGGTGGATCACATTATCATTTAGACTCTGACGGCAACAGAATGACAATACATTAAAGCAGATATGATGTTCTTTGAGTTCTGTTAAGAGGGGAAAAATCTGCAGCTTTTCTGTGACAAAGGTTTGAACTGCCCCTTTAACATCCGTTCTGTCTACATCTGTCTGGTTGTGTTCTTTTTTAAGTCCAGTGTTGTCTAATCCTGCTCATTACGGCTCTATATTTATCTGTTCTTTTTCAGCGATTGCTTTTCTTCCATATTTCCTTTCAGATCAGATTTCAAAGGTGTCAGAATGAGATTAATACAACATTTTCACCTGACAAGTAAATCCACAATTGCTCATTTAATATTTATGCTCAATTCTGCTACTTAAGATTTTTTTTGCTGTACATACAGTATCCCTCCATATAAAAGAGATTCCATATAGTTATTTTCTGTTAACAAGTCACAGTTTATTACTGTGAGTTTCTCCAATGAGGTTTTCAACAAGAATTTAATTAGCAATGAAATAATATAAAACCTAATATAAATTCATAGATAACCACCTCCACTCGTGTTTAACTCAATAAGGCAGTGAAAACCACAAGATTATGTGGGTTTTAACTAATAACAACTAATACTTCTCTAGGGAAATCTTGCTATTAGCATACTGACCTTTCCCATTCTGAAATATCAGTGTTCATTACTGCATCATGCTCTATTATCCCAGCGTTTGGAAAGGTTTTCAGGAGCACACTTAATGACAAAGGCCTGCTGAGTTATATAAGCTGCTTTGCCTTCAGTGTGACATTTTTTTTTGATCGTCAGATGAAGTATTGCTATTTCTTAAATCTGTGACAAATCCAACACTTCAGTCATCTTCTGGTGAAAGTGACCCCATGTTTGATGTTTTGCCAGATTTAGTCAGAGTAAAACGTTTGCAGCTACATTTCTGTGGAAAAAGGTTGCAAAGTGAGTATAAAGCAGAAGTGTCATGCAGACTGTCTTTTGTCATGTGACCCCTGTGTTACGGCCTCTGCTCACAGCTGTATGAGTTATTCATGCCGCCGTGGCTTGAAGCTCTCCACTTCAAAGTGAGACGCACAAACAAATGCACGCGACCTTCTGATTTGACTTTCTCAACTCTGTGGTTTCTTTTCATCTCCAGATTCTCTTGATACCGTATGAACTGCTCATTGTTCTAATGTGAGTGTCTTTGTGCAAAATAGCTGTTAAAATGAATAAAGAGGCACTTGATCCTCAAGTTAGAGAAGTGGATATAATTTTCTAGCGTAGGACTGACTGAAACTAGAAGGGTCGATTTTAACAATTGGGTCACATTTCTATGTTGATTTTGCACATGACAGAGCCATGGTAGTTGTTACATCCTGTTTTGAGTCTCTATGCTGAGCTAAGCTAACCACACAGACATTAAAGTGACAATCAATCTTCCCATCTGACTCTCAGCAATAAGGCAAATCATTACATTTCCCCCCATTTATCTAAGTTAACTCTTCATAGTTAGAAACTACACTGCATCAGTGGTAATAAATGGTAATTTGACTAAAACAAATACAGGCATCAGTTAGTTGATTTACTGTATCCCCAAATTGCACCTGCAAAATTTCAACAACATGCAAATAGATGGAACAAAACTTCAAATGGTTTACCTCAGTCGGAAAGGTTTGAGAAAAATCGCTGGACAAAAAGTTTTAGACACATAGCCATTAATCTGAAAGTCTCCTTCAGTCAGTTGTGGGGGGATGTTACCAGTATTTATCCCCATCCCTTATCACACAAAACACTGCACAGAGCCACTGGCTAGGAGATTAATGCTGTGGAGAACTCTTAAGAAATATTTATGCACATCGTTTCTCTGTAATCCTAATTTGACTTTCAGTCAAATGCAGGCCCGGGTCTTCGCACTTTGAGCTCAACTTTTCCTCCTTCCTTCGCAGCCCAGCAGGTTGTGCCTGTTGACCAAGTCATACTGGGTCAAAAAGCAATAAGCCTCTCCCTTTGGGCTTTTGGACTTGGTGAATGGCCAGTGTGCTTGTGTTCATTTTAATTTTTGTCCTAGTTACAGCAGGTACAAGAGTAGAAAAAACTGCACCTAACTTTTCTGTCTTAACTTTCAGGGCTGCATCATAAAGGGTAGTTTACAATACACCCCCGTATGAGATAGAAATGGTTTGTGGTACCTTGAGATCACCCTTGAAAACCAGACCCGAGTTTCACACCATGTGACTGTTTTATTAATGTAGGATGACAGTGAAGGATTGGTCTGCAAGATGGAGCGACACACTTTTCCACGACTATAGATAGCTGGGAACAGTGATACTAAAATTGGTGAGAGATGCAACATCTCAAACACATCAAACTGAGCCTTTAAGTAATTTGTAGTTAAAGTAGGCCAGTCAGTGGTGGCTGTTCGTCTGCGTTCAATCACTGCTTCTCGGCGTCTGACATTTTTCCCTTTGTCTTCTTGTTCATTTTCCACACAATCAAGAGGCAGAGGAGTGCAGAGAAATGTTGTCATGGTAACAGAAAAAAAATGGCCAGGATGACCATGAGTGAGACAGACCTGATGGCACACTGCACTGTGCTAAGTATTACGTGGCCTCATACTACAGCTGCAGGATATTACTTTGAGATTTCCTACAGATGAGAAATTAGTGAGACAGTAGCACGGGCTTTGATGCCACTGCTCAATTGGAAGATTATAATTGCCCTGAGATGGATTGTTAATACATTTCAATTTTGCTCAAGCTGTTAAATGTTCATTTGGCAAAGCAGCGTAACTCTGAGCTCGGTTCGTCTTCAGTGAAGTCACTGCTGTCGAAGTGGCCTACTTCCCAAATCGCTTATTTCTTTTCTTTCTCTTTTTTTTTTTTGTTTCCAGTGTGTCTCCGGAAATTGAGTTCAAACTGTGTGGCTGAGAAAAATGCATAATTCAGTTTTTGTGTAGTCCAAACCAATCGCTAGATGGACTGGCAGCTCACAACAGTCCAAAGCATTTTTCAGATTTAGCACTGATAGCTTCCCGTGGTTGAGACAAACTTTTGAAACGGAGCGTGTAAAATTGAGTGTCTTTCCAAAAAGTCTTCTCAAAGCAGAAAGAAGCTGAGCTAAATCTGATTAGTTAAGCGCCCAGCTGAGAGGGCTTGAGATGAAGTGACCTTTTGTGTTTGGATGATAAACATTCTCGCCATGAGAGAGAGAGAGAGGAACTTTTGAAAACTTGCTCATGTTGCAAGAGCAGCACAGAGCTTGGTTTTTAAGCATTTAATGCAAGTTGTCGTAAGGCTCGTACTCAAAGGCTCCTGATATTTCATTTGCTGGATTGTTTGCTATTTTTTTCCTCAGTTCTTTTGACATTTCATTATCACATAAATCAAGATCTCCTGGCCACTCTCAGTGCTCACTGAGAGGCTCCTCTGTCTAACAAGTAAAAATATTCAAACCAGGAGCAGCTGAACTCTGCTGAGGCGCTCGGTCACCGACATACCTGCAGGTGTGTCTTCTTATTATTCTGACAACGACGACTTAGAGAGGCTTCATAATATCTGACTCTTCTATAGCTGGAAATAGCCACCGGAAAGACTTCAAACTCTCTCTGAGTTTAAAGCTGTTTTTAAAAAGAAAGTGAGGAGAAACTTTCGTTTTTTGTTATTTTTGTAGAAATGGCTATTTTAGAAACATCTCCTTACTTTTCTGTTCTCTTCACTTCTCTTCATTCTTTGTGTTACGAAATGCATTTATTTGTTGTTTTGTCTGTAGGTTAACATTTATGCTGCTGGAGGTTGTTCTTAGAAAACCGTTCAGAAAATGCTGAATCACACAAAACAGTGGACCGTACTAAGAGAAAACTGTGCACAGAGTCGATCATCATCATCATCATCATCATAATCAATCAGCAAAATTAGACTATAAGAGAATTTTTCATACAAATATATATATATATATATATATCTTTCAAATTTTGACTTTAAGTGGCTTTCATGTGGGGATAAAAAGATTTCTTACTAAAGGCTCAGAACAGAAGCTAAAACTTCAAATAAAATTAGAATAATAACAAAATTAGGTTACAAACAAAAGAAATGTGAATAATGGAATAATCTCTAAATGATAACACTTTATAGTAAGGGTTCATGACTGACATGATGCACGAAAAAGTGTACATTCATTCCTGTACTACTTCATGAACTATCAGGAATGTACAAAGTATTTCGTGCACAAGTGAATGCGTAAACAGTGCATTCATTAGTGCAGTTCATTAATGTATCTCAGTCATTGTGATTTGTGAATTATTAATGATGTTCATGTGGTAAGTCTGCATTGAAAGGGAACACTGACCAATCACGGCAGTGCACTTATATTCTGTTCTCCAGTGATTATGATTGAACTAAACATTACTTTTTCATGACTTCATCATGTTTATGGCCCTCAGATTAAGTGGTGAGTAGTTCATAAACAATTCCTACTTTAACTTTCAAGTGCCTCATTAAAATACCTTATGCATCTGCAGTATCACTTTACCAACTTATTCCTTTAATATTTAATGCATATAATTTCTTGCCACCAACAGTCATGCTCTTTTTTAGTGTTAAAAATGGGCCAAAATCCATGATTATTTATGTACCCTTACTATCAAGTGTAACAACAAATAAGGCTGATGCCACGATTGTTAGCAATCTCACCAGCTATTTTAAGGAAACAGAGGTAGCTGGTGAATTGCAAATATCTGGGAATAAGATGGATAAAAAACAAAATGAACAGGCGTGTTAAGGAGAGAGTCTAGTCATAGTTTTTTTTTTCCTTTTACAGGCTCAACAGCGACACATCGTTTGACTAAAAAAACCTGTAAAAGTAAAGTGCATTTCTGTGTAAAGTCGGGTCATCCTGCTCCACAGAGAACAGTGGAAGCAGTGATGCCTGGCAGTAGATAACTAACAGCCCATTCAGGACGCCATCAGAGGCTCCGTTCATTTCCCCCCGTCAGCTGCGGAGCAACAGGGTGGCTGCCTCGCTCCAAGTTGGCCAGCTTCGTGCCAGAGTCTCTAGTGGAATGCCAGGCTCATTATAGCGGGATGAGAGTTCACTTCTCCTCTAACTGCGCGAGCTTCACAGGGGATAATGAGCCTCCTGACCACTGGGAGTAAATGCTTGTCTGGTTGCTTCAGTCTGTCGGGCAGTGGAGGTTTCACTCCTTGTTGTTTTTCTCATGCCCCACCGAATTACATCCCCAGACTTCACGGTAGATCAGATGATATGATAGGATGACATATATGACGTATAATACCGTGAAGTCTTCAAAACGATGTTTGGGATTATGGAAATCACACATTTTCACTGTCTCTCTGTCTCATATCTGTTATATATCTGACTGCAACCTGCATCCTGTCTGCTGAGTTTAGCAAAAAGACCAGAAACACTGATGACGCAGTGTCCAAAAGTAACAAAATCCACCTACCGGCCCCCCTAAAGCTGGCTAATTAACACATTATATCTTGTTTGTCTAATCCATGCAGAGAGTGAAGTGTGAAAACGACAATTAGCTGTTTTACAGGTGGTTATGTGCCGGACTATTTCTTGGCCATGACCAGTAACTTCCTGGAGTCTCTGCCGTTTGCGTGGCAGCTGCTTTGAGCCAAGAAATAGTCCGGCACAAAACCACCTGTAAAATAGCTAATTGTCGTTTTCACACATCCGATTTTGCATGAATTAAACAGGCAAGATATAATGTGTTAATTAGAGAGCCTTAGAGGTGTTGGTAGGTGGATTTTGATACTTTTGAACACAGCCGGGCTATCCATTTACCCCTGTTTCCAGTCTTTATGCTAAGCTAACCGACTGCTGCTGTAGCTTTATGCTTAACGTGCAAAGAATAGTATCGCTCTTCTCATCTTCTCTTGTCATCTAACTCTCCACCAGAAACTGAACAAGTGTGTTTCCCAAAATGCAAAACATTTCTTTGAATACTTTGAAATTGACTAACCAAAGATGGAAGCCTTTGTTTATTTTTTCAGATATTTAAATTCCAGTATTGGAGCGCTGCTTGTGGTAAAGGCTGCTGTTTGGTGTTTTTGTATTGACAGTGTATTTCAGAAAAAGAGAGGATGACTGGCTTCAGTGGATTCAAATCCACAACATAAAAGTTACACATTGCACGCCACTAAACCAAGAGGCTGCTGCCACCTTATTTGGAAGTTCAGTGGCACAAAAAAAAGCTGTACGCTGTTACCTTTACTGTAGAGAATTTTTCTTCCATTTCAAGAATCACAGCTGCAGGTGGTTATTTTCAGATGTCATTGACTATTCACCTTGCCTTTCAAAAGCATTCTTGCTGCAGGCGATGCATTATGTGTGAGAGACCCAGATATGTGGGTCTGTGGGGGGGATGTAATGCTTTTGGTGCAGGGAACATTAACTGCTTGGAGGGGAAAAAAAACTGTGGACCTGCCACGGCCGAGATATCCAGAATTGGGCTGCCAGCCTTGGCACGTATCCCAGAGAATTGTGACTCAACTGTAGCAGTAACGTTTAAATGTCCGTCCAGTCCGCTCCCAGGTGAGCCAGCCCCAAAAAATGCCCATTACTATGTGTGCACTGCTCGTGGCTTCTTTGATTATTTTTAGCGGCTTTTAAAGCGTACGAGGCAAAGTCTTGCTCAAAATATTTCAATGTGAGCAAAAACAGCGCCGCCACAAAAAGCTGCGCTGCTCAATGGATGTTTGTGACTGACAATTTTGGGCTGAGCGATAACAAACACTCCAAACAGTCACAAAATTAAAAGCTGAATTATTTAAAAACCAAATATCGTCAGCAAAACAGTAATAAATATGTTATAATTCTTTGATAACTGAAACATAAATCACTACTATTTAAAGAGGGGAAAGACAACAAGAGAAACACTGAGAATAACAATAATATATAAGTTGACAGGGTATTTAATATTTTCAAATTTCAGTTAGTTTTCTGTGGCGATAATGTGACCTTGACTGGTGTCCTGTATGAGTCTGCTGTGCACTGTTCAGGAGAAGTGTAGCTCTCCGTCTAGAGAAGTGAAGGGGACATCAGTAAGAGCTTTAGCTGCATGGGTCTCCTGTGCAATGTAATATGAAACACTATTCTTCGATCAGGCCTATTTTCGGCCCACACATTTTACTGGAGCAAAGCTGATCTCCCTAACATGCACTCTGGGAGAATTTGGCAGGAGTGCACACACGCACACACACACACAAAAGACACTTGGCTGGGTGGCTCAAATCAAATTGGGGCTAAATTTGACCTTTGAGGGAAAGTCTCAGGTCTGCCCAGCCCATCCTCATCTGCAAATAGTGTGAAAACATTCAGTCACATTAACACACAATAGGCTGAAATGTGACTTCATGGGTGTCTTATTGTTTACATATTCAGAGGAAGTAACAGTTTAAGCACAGACGTAAAATAAAAATTGTCACTAATTTGTGTTAGAAATCATGGCGGTACTTTATCATGTTGAGTTACGTTGGCGTGTTTTAATGAGCTGGTGATGCCGCCGCCGCGTGTCACAGTTTGTGACACTATTTGGACAACATGATCAAACCGCCCAATTTGTGTCGGGGGTCAGAAGACTTTTCCTTTTACGAGAAATGGTCCTTTTATTCGCCTGAGCTCCTGTCAGAGCTGTATTTCACCGCAGCCAGGATGGACATTTATTGCTTCTGTTTTCTTTCTCTCTGCAAATTTACTTTCTTCAAGTCGTATATCTCTCCACGCTGTTCCGCCTGCCCAATATTTTCACAGCTTTATTGCTTAAGTTGTTTGGTGGAGTTGAATTTAAACTGACAACTGAAGGCATATATCCCGGCTATAAATATTGTTTTTATGGGGCTTGTTTTCTGACAGCCTCATATATTTATTTGCCACAATACGTGCAAATTGAAAAAATACTACTGTAGATCAAGTGTGTGTAAGAAATATGAACACATAAATAATTACAAATGCACGATCATTTTACCAGTCATTTGATGTTTTTAACTTGAGCTTCAACAATTAGTGGATTTATCATATAGTTAATTGATAGAAAATATTCAGGAACTATTCTGATAAAGGTTTAAGTAATTTCATAGGCAGAAGAGCAAAATATTCCCTAACACACCAGATTTACAGTAGATCATCAGAAATTTAATACACAAATTGATTTATTGTTTAATGTAGAGGATATTAGGAAAGTTGATATTGAAAATAATTGTTAATTGCAGACGTACTTTTAATTAAAGTCATTTGCAGATTTTTTGTTTTTCCTTTATTGTATCCAGGCATCCACAGCATGAAGTACCAGTGTGCAAAAGCAAATGACGAAGGAAAAAAACAACAAATACCACAGAAACAAATGTCTATTTGATGACAGTTGGAGAGCGTCAAAGTTGGATTATTGTGGAAACGCTATTGAACAATCATAAACAAAATGCTATAGATGGGAAAAATAAAACAGGAAAAGACTAATAAGCTTTTCAGCTACTGTACCCAGGGGGATTTCATATCACCCTTTTGACTCTTATCTATTTATAACAAATGTCATGCTTCTCTAGATGACAGTGCTCAGAAACCTCGGTCGCTCCAGTGAAGTTTTTGCCAAATGACAGTGTCCCACCTCTCAAATTGTTCTGACATTTTACATTCACTGAGAGTCAAGTCGCGGCTGGTTTATTTGTATAGGCCTTAATCACTGCTGCAGACTCGGAGGACTCAGCCGCAGCCACACTGAGAGAGCGACATATTGTTTGAAAATGAAATGACTCATGAGTAATCAAGTTACTCATTAAATTAAATCAATTAACTTCAGCGTGGAGTACTTTTAGAAAACTACATGACCAATGGCTGCCTTGCAATTACCAACTTATAAGATATATAAAATAGATCAAAACTGAGCAGTAATACTAACAGAGGTTAATGATAAAAGGGACATAACAATATAATTTACACTGCAATCATACATTTATCATAAAATGACATTTTTATTTAATGTCGTTACTTGTACAAAAGTGAGTGAAAACACAACATATCATAGTACTTGTGTTTTCCTGAATTTCTTCAGACTGCAGTTAGCTTTTTAAACATGTCTTGCTCTATGTGTTGTTGACTGATAAACACCACAAATGACAACAAGCACCTGGTCTTATATGGTAATCCGGTCCTTTAGAGAAAAGGGTGACAGTTTGGACAAAGCGACAGGAGAAATGAGGTTGTGGTTAGTTGAAATATTTATCAGTAACTGATGATCCCAGGTTTGTTGTTGTCTGATGTTTTCTGCAGGTCAAAATCTGATTTCCAACACGCACAGAGTGTGTTTCTCCTTTTCTCACCTCTTTATGTTTTTAGTTTGCGTCCACCATGTTTTTAGATACCATGCCCACTTCTAGATTTTCCAAATGTCGCACCAGATCTACTCAGTATTTCAAGTAGTCTTAACATTTTTGTACATTTACATTTCTTTTCATTTCCCATTTGGTAGCCACATTATTGTACATAAAATGACATAATTCTTTTGCAACAAAATTGTAATAAAACATACCTCACCTCTCAGCACTTTTTTAAGCGTGGTCACATTTTGCCTGTGGGTTAGACCACAGCAGAGCACAGTTCTTACTTTAACAAACCCCTAATACGGCCTTGTTTACATTTTTAAACTCCATTGGACCTTCAGTATTCACAGTGGCCCAGGCAACCACTTGATTTTTAAATTGAAAGCTTACATTGCAAGAGGACTGTAGACATAAAGGACTGTTTTGTGCAGCACAGATTCATGAGTAAACTGGATGCAGTGAAGCAGCATAGTGTGCTGAGGGGAACCAGCATCCATCTACCAAAATTCCCTAAAACTTAAACTTTCCTCTTCACACTTCATAAAGTTGATATATTGAACTGAGTGAAATAAATGTGAATGTAAATTTGAATAGTTATCCTGAACATGGCAACGTATCAGCAGCCGTTATTTTAATGTAGTTTCAGACCAGATAACGTCCTGCAGAATCACGATGGATTCACTCCAATGATTCGCCTCCAAGGGAGAGACTCACTGACTAATATTATCACACTCTTGTAGCTTCATACTTACCTCTATATTTGGACAGAGCTGATGGAGGGCATATGGACTGAAAAGATTTTAGAATTATCACTGTGTGGTACTGAAGCAACACTTCAGATATAATTTTAACCTCCCGGATTCAAAGGAGCCAAGTGAAAAGCTGCACCTCATCAAGACTTCACTGCCCCCCTGTGTCTGTGATTAAATCTGGTCCCTTCTTTAAAAGCATATGGAGCTATACAGGTTTGATCATTTATTTAATCATTATATTCTCCTCTGCATATGCTAATCATCTTTTAGATTAGAGATACAGGGTTCGTTTTTGGGAATAATTAATTCAGGTTCACTTAAAGGTTGGATGCCTAAAAGCCAAACTTGACTGAATTAAAAGACAACTTCACACAATCCTCTGATTTCATCTGCTGTTCAGAGAAATCCTCTGTGTTTGTTTACTCTACTACAGAGAAACATAATTATTTGGTGTTGTGAAATATTGTGCTTGTCCATTTCCTGAATCTTAATTGGTTATTTCCTTGATGTAATGATATCTAATAGTCCCGCTTGTATTGATGCTATTTCTGGTGTGAAGACTGTTTAGTACACCTTGGCTAGACATGCCACTTTGAACACTGAATACTTCTGCAGAAGTTTGGAGTGTAATTTGACCATGTAATTTTATGCTTCAATCTTTAGGTTCACATGGTCCACAGTTTATCAGATATTTTCCTCCACACAGCAGGTGATAACACATGATTGGTCATCGTGCTTATTTAAATAACATATATAATATATTGCATGCTCTTGTGGTTGTGGTTAAGAGCTGACAGGCTGCTGCTGCTTTTGGTTTTTAGTCCTCAAGAAATCCTGCGTAAACCTTTGCTGTAGTCTCTGAGAAGAACCATTATGCATCTGTTCTTAAAACCAAGCAAAGATAATAGCTACCTCTCAATTTTATTGCTTGCTAGTGTTTGGAATGAAAAAGAAGACACCTATGTGTTTACATTGTACTGGCAAATGGATTAAGATGCCCATTATCGTCCCCCTTTATTACACTAGATGGCAGTGTAAT
>JAOXYL010000045.1:7182946-7214760 GCA_028564955.1 Terapon puta
TGTGTTTACATTGTACTGGCAAATGGATTAAGATGCCCATTATCGTCCCCCTTTATTACACTAGATGGCAGTGTAATACATCCTGTGCTGGTATTCATCTGGATAGCAGGACTGACAGACAACTTTTCACCCTCACACCATTCACACCATTTACACCACACCAATTAATGAATAATTACTGTAGAGTCATCGATGGGCCTAACCTGCATGTCTTTTGAAACAGATAAGCTCAAACCCAGAACCCTCTCCCTTTGCAATCCAAACAATGAGTGAGCTAACTTGGCCAGATAACTGCAGATTATCTGTAGAGTTTTTACTTGGCATCAACATTCAAACCTGCAAAGATCTCCAGAGTTGCGGCATCATAGGCTGTTCAGATCACTTCAGGTGAATTCAATAAAAAGTGATTTGAGGAATAGCTCTGAGTTAAATTTCAAGGTTATACATAAAGAAATGTCCTTTCATAGCTTAGCTTCATGAACAGACAATTAAGAATCAAACATTTTGTGTTGCTAAGTTTCACATAGAGTATGAAGGCACAGTCAAGGGTAAAACATTTGCAGTGAATGAGGTGGATTAGAGAAGAGGTGCCAAAAGTGAGGCCACAGCTCAAGGAGATGTAAAATTATTATAATTATTCCAATGTGCTTTCGTTAAAAGGTTTTTAGTTAAAATATATATCCTCAGATAATGTTTCTAAGGATGAGTCCTGCCTACCCTATGTTAGGCACACTATACACAGTGAGACCATTACGTGGAAAACACAAACTGAGGTGTGTCTATCACCACAATACATTTGTCTCCCTATCCCAAAAATCTCTGAAATGAAATAAACACCGTTTGTATGACATTCACTGAGTCTCTCACAATATCCTTTATTGTGGGTAGTGTATGTGCAAGTAATATAAACCTGTCCATGTTAGAGTGCTTCACAAATAACAAACATGAGCTCTTAGTGCCCCCCTCTGGTGAGATTTTCACAAGGAATGTGGAACAGCTTGTAGCGCTGGATACTCTCTCAGAGATAGTGTGCAAAAGTCCTGTTCTTTGTTTTTTTATCGAATTATGTCCAGTAATACAAGCTGTTCCATTTTCCCGTAGCAGGTAAGTTTTCTTGCTTATTCGTGACAATTCAAAATGTACAAACAGGAAAAATATGTCCTGCAATTTTTGCCTGTTAAGTGCAGCCTAAATTTAAGGAGCATAACAGACAGGGGTGATGTTATAAACCAGGGTGAGCATTAGTTCAAGATGAAGCATGGTGGAGTGGTGTTATAACTTGCTGTGCCGACTGAGGTTTTTTCAATTGGAAGCCACAAGAAGTGGGCATGAAAATCATTTAGGATCCAAACATATTTGTCTCTAGTTTGGGGGAAAATTGGGGGGAGTTTTAGGGGGCCCAAAGCCACAGGGGGATGCTTACTGAGGCAGTGTGCTCCGGTCCACTTTAGCACAGCAAATCCAGTCTTGGGGTCCTACAGCAGAACCCATAGATCCACCCAGAGAAGACACTTTTGAAACACCAGCCAACTTTATCAGATTATCTCATTGCATCATGTCTCTTTCTAAAGAAAATCTTTTTTTTCTGTCTGGATTAAGAGGAACTCCTCTCCCAGGAACCCTTGGCCTCTGTAGCCCGTGATGCATATGCCATGTGGGTGTGGGATCTGCAGTTTACCGCTTCAGGCCTGAGTAAATACTCGAGCAATTCCAGGCATTGCTGTGAATGGTGGAGGAAGGAAATGTCTGTAATCAGGGTAACTTCACTGTTTCCCAGAGCTGAGTCAGGAAGTAAATCAGTTGCAGGGAGATGACAGTAGATGAATAGAGGGAGCGTATCTGACAGACATAAAAAAGGGAGAGGTCCTAGGTAAGCTTTTAGTTTTCGGTCTTGCATTAAAATACTTTTAACGTATCACATTTGATTCTGATGTCCATCATCAGTGGGCACTTTCATATTTATGCCACATTTCAGATGGGATGCATGATCATCAACGTGACTTTTATTTTACCTTGTGCTGCCTTTAATGTATAGGCTGCATTACCCATTTGAAAACACGGCATACTTTATATTCCTGGCATTTATAGAGCAGTAAATGTTTCCCTTGTGGTCTGGACTGTGTTCTCGCAGCCTGCTGCTCTGACTGTCCGTCTCTCCTGAGGTTGAGGCCATAGTTACACTGTTGTTGTTACCTGTTATTCCAATGAGCAAATGCTATTCCTGATCTTTTTTTTTTCTGGGGACCAAAATGTTATGCATACCACTTGGCTGTGATGATGGAGATCATAATGTTGGAAAGGTCAGTTAAGATTTAGAAAACAGTAGGAGGCATCTGCATAATGGATTTTAACTCCTGAAATTAAGATTTAAAAATCTCTCCAGAGTGTTGTAGTTGCGCAACAAAAATGAGTCCTAATATCTCAAGCTGAAGGGAAGAGGTTTTCACTTTCCACTCAGGCATGGAAAAGTTATGTGGTGCCAAATGTTGGCACCTCGCCTCTGTGTAAGTCCAGTGTATTAACAGTAATTTGGATTAATGACTTTTTTACACTTCAGGAGCTTTGTTTTTCTGTTGACATCATCACATCAGTCTGTGCCTACGCCAAAGGCTAAATCCAGGTTTCTGCTAATGTCATTTGAATTAAAAGCACATACGTCTAATGCAATGTGAGGACTGTAGCTGACATAGAATAAGATGCTTTCCTCTTGAGTCAGCAGAACTGCAGGCCTATGATTATATTATATTAAATATAATATAGTTTAACAGTCCAGTAAGCAGCTCTACTGCTCTAATGCAAAAATCTACTTAAGCTAGATGTGATATATAGATTTAAAATTAAATTTAAGCATGAATTTATAAATCTTTTGAGAACTCACTTACAATAGATAAAGTAAATGTTTTTCTGTTTTCTTGAAGCTGCCACCCACAGATCAAACCGTATCACCACCACCAAGATACTACAGAGCCCCTGTGTGGCTCCCAGAACAACACCACGAGTTTCAGCATGCCAGCGAGCAAACAAGAGGTTATTTTTGTCTGTGGTCGACCCCTAACCGACCCCCCGCCAAGCGCAGTGCTGGCTGGGTCCAACCAGGAGGAGAGAGCAGGGGTGGATGGGGGGGGCTCATGTTGTGTGTAACCTCTCTGACTAACAGCCACTGGAGGGTTAATTAGACTTATGGGAAAGCTATGGTTGTTGAAATCTGGGAATGTTGGAGGGGAAGTGTGAAGACGTCGCCCACCCTTCGCAGTAGTTGTAACATTTTGTCTTCATACATGATATCCAGATTGAGGGGACCCCGTTACACCACTCCAGACACACAGAGAAACGGAAAAGTTTTTTTTTTTTTCCCCCAATGTCCAGCTGCTTGTTCTGGCTATACGATCAGCTATTTTTAGCTGCATAGTCTGCGCCTGCTTTATTGTGTTGATTTAATGGCTGGCTAATGTTTTTTCATGGCCAGGTTTTCCTACCTCCTTTTTAAAACATTTCCCTATTCTATTCTTTATACAGTCGGTGTATACACATTGCACTCTCAACACTTTTTGAAATGTTTTATGATGCCTTTCAATTCAATGGATTCTCATCAACTCATTTTAAAGCCGTTGTTATCTTATGCTATTGTCCATATGTGAACCGGATGAGCTACCGCCTTCTCATGAGTACACTCTCTTTCCCTTTTTGTCCACAGAATGTCTATCTATCTATTTACTGTTATCGTAACAATAACTGTAACTTCATTAAATGACAGAAACTTCACACATGAAACAATCATGTGTGATGATACCTATTACTGTGTGTACAACTTACAGATGATGAGAAATCTCAGGTAAATACAGATTTCTATGCATTAATATATGATTAACTATGTGGTAGCTTGAGGAGAACAGTTAGGAGATAAAATCGAAGACCAAAACATACAGATGAGAAACCGCAGGTGGAATTTCATGGAGTGTTTCAATACACCACATAATGAAATAAATACGTGCCTCTGATGCAGTGATATGACTCAGTTATCTTATCTGGATGTATTGCATCACTGTGTTTTACTCATAGTATTCAGTAAATAAGGCCAGTGAATTTCCAGGGTATTTGGATGTCGTGGAAAAGCTATTTCTTAGCTTCTCCATTAATTGTGGAAAATATTGATGGATTACTAATCCTAATCATTAACTGGCTGTATTTTTATTTGTTAAAACGTGGGAAGGAATGCCTGTGATTGCCTGTGGCCATTTACTTCATCTAAATTGGCAAATACAAATTATGTGTGCTTTTGTGTGCCTATGTGCATGTTGATGCTTAAATGTAATTATAATTAGCCTTTGGGTAACTGTGTGTTTACTTTTTGCTAAGTGCATGCAATTAGTTGTTTTTGGTGATGATGTTAATGTGGCCAAAGCTGCCACAGGCCTGCCTTTTTTAGGCTCTCATGGCAGCTGCATGTAGCGCAGCATCAAAGAAAACTAGAGGCCTACAGGGATTTCCCTCCGGCTTTCCCACCATCTGCAGAGGCCTTTCGTGGGATGTGATGGTAGTGGGTGTTGTGGAGACTCCCCTGTGAAAATGAATATCCAGATTTACTGCAGCCTTTTTGTTACACGTGCATTCTCCCTCGACATCATTACATATGCTCATATTTATGACTTTTATAACTTTATCCTTTTAAAGGCTGGTGTTCGGGCACCAGCCAGCATACAGAACATTTTGACGTGCATCCCATCATTAAAGCACATTCTTGGTTTATTGTCTCCGACTAAACTTAGATCCAGGTGTAATACGATACACCTAATGCCTTTACTGAAGTTAATGCCATGGCAGCCACCCAGACTTTTCACTATCGTGATAAATAACTCTACTCTAATGCTTGAAATGTCAGCGTTTTATAACACTGCAATCAGTCATCCACAGCCCAACACCTGATACTTTGACAAACTGTTTGATTAACAGATTCAGAGTTTGAATAAAGTGAACATCTGTCTTTGGTGTAGCAGCACATGCTCAACAATGTGCTTGCCAAACTCTAATTGATCTTACTCAGTCTGACATCTTGGGCCAAGAAACGAGCTGTGTGCTGTGGGAGGAGCTGTCTGCTTTGCATACCTGCGCCGAGATTATTTCAAGTGTGCGCCCAAGAATCCCAGGGAAGAGTCTTCCTGGAACCACCCCAGTGAAAATCCACAAGGAATTTGACGCAGTCTCGGTTTTATAGGAAATACCTACGTGAGCTGAAAGTGGCTGTATAGATGACTCCCTCATCACAGTGCACCTGAACTTCATTACAGTGTGCCCATCAGCAGTTTTAGCAGCAGTGTTACTCCCAAAGCCTTTAAGTGATGGTTTGAAATCGGCTTAGGGCCTTTCAAGTGTGCTCTTGACCTTTGGCGTTGTTTGTCTCGTGTGATGGAAGTTTAAAATTTAGTTCGACTTTGACACTTTTCCGCACTGTGAGGGAAAACAGGCTGAACATGGTTTTGTAAATCTAAGTATGTGCGTTAGTTTGAAGCCCCCACATGAGACTTGATGTTAATGAGTGCTTTGATGTTCAAAGAAAGTTTATCTGGGAAAAAGAAGTGTGGATTTTGGCTCTGAAGAACACTTTGGCACCGAGGGTCAACAGTCTAATGAGATTGTCGGGATCACGATGATGAGGTTGGAGTGCACTGTTTTTTTCACCACGACAACATCATGAGCGTAGCGGCACAAACTATCTGACATCACTGACAAAAATAACTTCAGGAAACATTGCAGACTGTTAAATAATAATGGGCTTTTGTTTGCATCACATGCTGTACTATTTATCCTTGACTACACAAAGGACACATGGTCACTTCTTTTGCAGAGAACTTTCATGACATGAGCAGTAAATATAGGTGGATGAGAAATACAGGATGTGAAGCTATAGAGGGGTATTGTTGCCTTGTCAGTATTGCTCTAAAACAGTGTGTAACAGCAGTTTGGATTGAAATATCAAGCTGACTTCAATGGGCACAGTTTTTCTGAGTTGAACTGTCACAAAAATGTTGATATGATAAAAAGAGTTTGGTCGGGTGATTGTCTTCTGTATTTATTTTTTTAAGGGTCACTCATCAAGCTTTCAGTGTTTCACAGGTGTTAAGCATGAAGTAATTGAAGCAGTTTAACAACACAATACAACACAGGCACAGCTAATAAAAGCCATCAATTGACAATAATGTCAAGGAGGTGTACCCCCCCAAGAGGGACCCGACCTTCCAAAGTCAGTAACAGTAAGTTCCTCTTGGCTTTACAGCAGAGATTAACTTAACCTTATAAATAATCAAAAAATAAGTTATCACACAGACCAGCATATACTCAGAATCCAAAGATTGTACTTGTAAACTTGTGTGGGAGACAGAAAAGCACAATCACAAAAAGTCATGAGATGAAGATGAATGAACTGCTCTAAAAATACGTCAGCTTTGACACACACTGGTACTCTTACTTCTTTGCATCTTCCTTTTTATGTGGAAAAAAACCTGGGTCAAAATACCTTCAGGCCAGAAGTGTTGGTGTTTTTTCCACATAAAATGTAAAGTAGACAGAACAGTAATGTGCCTGACATTTTACATTTGGCCCAGTCTGGAACAGAAGTAACTTGTACAAACTTTTTCTTATATCTGCTGTAGCTGTGTGGCCTTTTGACAAAATCCTCACAATACTGCAAAATTATTGTCTCAGTGTTCACATTTTTTTAGTGGGAACAATCATGAAATATGTGTATGAATGGTGGGCAGTGAATAAAACACCTGTATATTATGTTTTATCTTCTGCTAAATAAATGGGCACCCAGTGATACAGTGATCAATATTCAGGCCGTGGTATAACAGCCTTGATGACGAGAGGCATTAGGAACGAGAGTATGGATTTAACATGTGCAGCACATTGAAGGCTGGCATTATTCCTGGCTTAGATTCAAGGCTCATGTTGCAAATGGCCCCACAATACCAACAACACTGCATTTCGCAGCAGCATTACAGCCCATTTTCCTCATTTATAGTTTTTTTTCCTGAGCGCTTAACTACCACCAGACTCTCTAGATGTTCATGCAAATTTTAACTTATCATTATTTAGAAGGAGTCACCGTCAAGAACAATTTTACTGCAGCTGGTTCCTCGTAGAAAAATCGTTACACTGTGGTAATGGGAGAGATGAGAACGCCGTTGTCCACCCTCAAGGGAATCTGCAGCTCCTAATTACAGAGATTTTCATCTAGAGGGGGAGGCCCAGAATGAAACTGTGCAATGTTTGGCTCTGTGTCACAGACATAACTCATCCCACTGTCACTTCGCCCAAGATTTTCACATGAACACAAACAAGCCGGTCAGAATATTATGCAGTAGATGATGGTGTATTGAACATAGATAGATAAATAAACAAATTGGAAGACAACAGCTAAAAAACAGAAATCTCTCTATTAATTACTAAATCTTTCTTTTCTCCCCATCATACACACGTTTAAACCAACAATGTATGTACAGTATGCTTCCAGGTGATCGGGATTCACAACTAGAGGAACCATCCCGAAAGCTGCTGCTTTCTCGAGAAGTGCAAGATTGGTGAGCGGACCAAAACCGGGGCCTAATCAGTGACCAACTCGACAGACTTTGGTAACACGTACTGTAAGTTGACCATTTAAGAGCAAGGCCACTCTGAGAAAACAAATTCTTTTCAGTGATTTGTTTGTGGAGTGAAGTTAGGAATTAGATCAGAATTGCCTTTGGAAGCCAACACATAATCACAGCTTAAGTAGTTACTGAAATCAAACGTTTTTCCTTGGGAACTTGGATTTGTTGTGTATTTACTGCAAAGCTATCTTGCATTATTATTGCGTCACTGACATAGTTTGCCTTTGATTCAACATTACAAATATTTGTAAGTATGTTTTTTTCACATGGTACCTCCATGAGACAAAAGCATTTGGTTATTTCCATCTCTGGGTACACTAGTTCTCACTGAGATAGCCTGGACTCTGAAAAATTAGTTAATAATAATTATTGATAATATAACTTAAGCCTCTCTGGTTGCAGCAATCCTGATCAGCTAACAACAGTGCCAAGACGTTGCTCTTTGTGCCTTGTACACATCACATCCTGGAAATTACTGTTTTGTTTTGTACACAATTAAATACCTCTGGATGGTACAAACGTGTAGCTAAACAGAAAAAATGTTTTTTAGATGAGGAGGATCTATTCTGTGTGTCCGCATGTTGAAGAAATACATTTCACTGTTTCTAAGACAGAGAAAGTTTGGAGGGAAACGGCATTGATGTTATGACGTTATATCATTTTTTATGAAATAATGATAGTGATAACAATGTAGAGTTTGTGTCTTCTGGATAAAACTATGACGAATACATTTTCCAATTGGATAATTAGTTGTGTTCATTTTTCTGATGACACACTATCTGACTGCATAGCGTCTTTCCAGTCCACCTACCTCAATAATACATCATTGTATCCGAGCATTGTTAGTAAGTGCCTGTAAGAGCCTGTTCTCTTTGTCTCTCTTAAATGTTATTTTTTTGTTTTGTATTGCGGTAATTGTCTTGTAGGACTGTGCCATAAAGTGAAATGATACTAATTTATGGGCCGTAATATAAGCCTTACTCTGTTTGTCTTAGGTTCTGTTTAAAGGAAATCCTGTCTGTTTGGTTTAGTTTGTTGATGTGTGAAAGTGTTGTGTGTAGGGTTTGTTTTGTTTTGTTTTGTTTTTTGACAGAAGCAAAAATCTTGCCGTCAAACCCTGGTGCCAAGTAAACAACCAAGACTGCCTGATAAGGAGAGTCTAAGTTGTGCGATCCATTTGGGGAACGCAAGCAAAATGGACCAAAGTCAGAGTGTTATATAAGTAGATATGTGATCGTAGCAAATACTAAACTACTATTTCATCCTGTTCTGAAGGGCACGCTTTAAGAAAAAGGGTTGACATCTACTTAATCCATGGGGTGACTGTGACCTAATCTAGTCCTAGTCCTAATCCTACTGTAACCACGAACACGGTAAAAGTTATTATCTATACAAAAATCAGTTAATAATGAGCATAATCATTTATTTCTTAGTGAGTAACTGTCCAGTGAATGAATGTACTGTCTGGCCATATGACTTTGTATTTACAGCTCTGGCTTTGTTTTTATAAGTCAGTGTGTACACAAACAAGACATGTATGAAAGCCCATTTCTGCCAAAGTGATGGGGGAAGATCCTTTAAGTCATTATAATGACTTTGTACCTCAAAATAATGAGACAATTTCTCATAATTAATGAGAAACTAGTTTTTTTAAGGGAAATGGATACAAAATCATTTTTAAAATACCCATTACCTAGATTACAATCAATAGTTATTTTGTATCATTCAGTGTTATGCTCAGTCATTATTTTTGATTTGTAAACTCATTATTTTGTGATATTTTCTCATTATTTTTTAAACACTATCTCATTAAGTCACATAATAAGTTTTTCATTATGATATTTATGATATGATATTTTTTCAATACATTGTCCAGAACTAAAGATTAACAACATAGAATTTCTTTTCTTGGTCCAGACAAACTGTACTGAACTACAGGTGTGAAAACAGCCCTTAATCTTCTCCTGCTTGTTGGGACATTTTAAATTTGTGGTGTGATTTATTGCTGAGTCACTGAATGTTATCTTTCTGCAGTACAAACCTACATCATGAATCAATCACTGCTTAGTAACTGTGACAGTAAACTCATATGTTTTCTCTCTGTTTTAATGAGTAATTATGAAGTCAGACAAACATCTGGACAGTGGGAGGCAGATGGATGTAATATTGGAATCAATGATAAGGCTAAAATGACTATTAAGTCAGCATAGTGACATTGTTGTATTGCTAAATAGATATTGCATTTCAAACTGTAGCTCATCAGTGAATGAAAGTGACTTTTAATTTTCAATGTACTTTGTGTGAATGGGAAAACATCTTGAATTAATACAAGCTACCTTGTGCTTTCGTAGATGAGATTAGACTTTTAAATTGTTATTGCAGATGAGAAACGTCATTGTTCTGGACTGGGACGGGAATTTGAGAGCCCACAGCAGACTTGAACGCAGGAGTGAGGTTTTGATTGTGGGACAAAACAGGTGTCGAAGGCATCCATAAAATCTGTTGTTTCATTTCTGTGGCCAACACACTTGTGAAATCTGAACTTGAATTCGGTGTATTTACGGATGTGTGACATGCGGAAAGATGTTTTTCCACATTCCAAGTGCTCCAGCTCCTCTCCCTTATTTTATTATTTTTTTATGGCCTTGTTTAACTGTTATTCAATCCCAGCAGGGAGCTGTCATAACATATTGTGCCTGACTGTACCAGTCATTTTTACTTTATCAACCCCATGTTTCCCCTGTCCCATGCTGTTTGACATGCATATTTCTTCCTGATCCCACAGGTGAACATTGTTAATCCAGAATGCAGCGGTCCAGTCCTCCCCAGCATGCCTTGTCCCACGCAGTCACGTCACAGGAACAGCCGGAGGACTCAGAGCATCCCTGACATCAGATCTTCTGCGGGCTCGAACGTCTGCTCTGTGGCTTTGACATGTTTTCTAACCAGCCTTCCTGGATGCACTGAGACACACGGAACTGGCCACAATTAGTGTAATTTCCTTTTATCTCATTTCCTGTTGGTGCGTTTTTAGTCATCTAACCACCATTGTAAGCCACGACTATGCTTTTTGTTTTTGTGTAAGCCACTTTGCTCGTCTTTGTCCCCTCTTTGAATTGTTGGAATTGCTCGACGTTAGCCACTATAAATCATTAAGGTTACAGTTGTAAACAAGAATAAGAACAACACTCACGTGAAAAAAAAAGAAAAAAAATCTGCTTAACTAATCCTTAAAATATGTTTAAAGATAAGCGCTGTGTCCCTGAGAGCCCAGTATGTTTGTTCTTGTCATTGTTATTTAGTGCTACAACAAATTGTGGAGGAAAAAAACCCTCCTGCTGTTTCTCATGAAGATATGCCCTCTCAGAAATTCCAGCAGCTTGTTTTGATCAAATATGTACTATTGGTTACCAGTAAATGTTTTGGACCCCTGCTGATTATTCACAAAATAATGTCATGGTTCCCTCAGGGTTTTGTGCTGTAGCATGACGAGTCTTCTGTGAGCACAGCAAAATGACCTAGCGAGGGTTAACATGAGCAGCACCGTGTTCCCTCCTCCTGACATTGACTGAGCGCACACACACACACAAAGACACACACACACACACACACTTTCTCCGCTGAGGCCAGCACAGAGCCAGAGAGGAGGGACCGTTTGCAGCTCTGAGAGCCAGCTGTCGTTCGCTCAGAGCTGCGTCTTTTCTCCCCCTGACTCCTCCATTCTCCGCTGGCCTCATCACTCCATGGGACTCCAGACCTGGCCGCCAAGCAAACCGCCACTGTCTCCTATGGCCTGCCTTGATGTGGAGACCCCTTCCATCTGCAGGGGTAAATTCAAATCAGGTGCTCTTTTTTTTTTTTGGTTGCTTCTTTTTTCTCATCTAACCTATATGCATTTAGTTGTTTTGTCTGAGTAGCTGCGTAAAGTTAACTAAAGTTATTTTCTCTTGTTAATCTTTACTGATGCTGGCAGCAGCGGCGGAGGGGCTTGCAGTGACGTAGACGCAGCCCTAACAGGAAATGACAGGGCAGCAGTAAAGCTCATCACAGTGATTCATGCCAAGCATCTTTCTTACAGGAGACACTATTGTCTTCTGTTGGATACTAAGTCAGAGTAGCTCCTGAAGGCGAGAGGCTGTCAGGGGATAGACTATTTATCAATTGTCACAGCCTGCGATTATGCTGGCACTCTGCTGAAACCCTGTTATGATTTTCTGTCATGTGATTTAAGCATGAATTCAGACCTGAAATGTAAGTGCACACAATGGCTTTCATTCAAATGAAATGCAAGTGAAGTTCACAGGTATGCCGCTGATCAAGATTCTGTTCATTATTTTTCATTTTCATTGTTTACATTCGTTTAATTAGCAGAAAATTCCTTTGAGTATGCCAAGAGTGATGTGGACAGTTTTTTTTATATATAATGCAACAAAGCTGTTTAAGTAATAAAATAAATCTTGCTGGTGTTTAGGTGCTGTAATGGATTATGGTTGACTTATCATAACGTCTGTGAAGTCACATTTGATGAAAATATTAGCCAACCAAGTTCATGAGGTGCAAGTGGACAGTCAGCGTTTTTGCTTCTCGCACAAGCAATGATGTGAAACATTGCTTTTTATTTTAATAATAAAATAATGCATGTAAGAAAATGGGTAATAACACTAGAACAACAATAGTGTATGATACTGGGTATGTCTTGTGTGTCACTTTACGTATGCATATTACACACAAGAAAGCCGCAATGCAACAGTTGCATGTGTTAAATTTGATTTAAATTCTATGTCAATAAATTATTGTTCATGGCCTGGCTAAAAATAACTTTGTAGCAATAACTTTCAGTCCCAGTTTGTCAGCAGAGTTGTTGGACACGCCCACCCACGGGGACGGAAACGTGTGTGTGTGTGTGTGTGTGTCTGTGTGCGCGTGAGTGTGTGTGTGTGTGTTTTCTCAACACTTTGTACATGACTTCATCTGAGGCGCTTATGTTTTGGAAAAAAATCAACACACCACTAGTTTGTTCTTACATATTAGTCAATAGCTAAGTAAATCAATAACTCCCCCTTAAATTGAGAGAGTTATTGACTTACCTATATTGGTATTTTATGTAGGTATTTATTTATTAGTTAAATTACACTACTTTAGAAATGGTATGTTCAACAACTCTATTACACTTCCTGTACATTCTCAGGCATATAACAATCCCCTACTGCCCACTGCTTAAACTTTATTGTTACATCTCTGCTTTGTTGAACTGATGGAAATAAAAAAATGACTAATGTTATAGTTTAATGTAAAAACATGATAAACTGATACTTGCCGGCCTGCATTTGACCAACCACCTCCACAAATGTAAATCACTCAGCTGACAGCTGTTATGTTTACAGACCCCATGAATCATTACAAGCAGTTTTTTTTTTTTTTCAAATGTCTCACGACATAAGATTAAGTCTGTCAACCATAATGAGTTTGTGAGTGTAAGATATAGGAAATTTCATGTTAAGCAGCTCCTGGACACAGAAATGAGTTTTGATAAACCAATGTTATCTGTATATGCATGGTTTAGTCTTTCGCTGGTTATAGATGCCCCGATCTTTGCTAAAATGGGATTCTGTTTAGAGTCTCTGGTATTTATAACAGTAAAGTCAACATAACCCAGTGTCAGTCTGTTTCTAAACTAAATTCAGCTTTGTCTGGACAAGGGGTATCTGTAGCCACACCAAACTTTTTTTTTTGTACTGTTTCCAAAAAAAAAAAGAAAAGTCAAATAAAATAAAAGGTCTGATGTGAGACCTCCAGGGATGATTTGCTGAGAACAACATGCTTCTGAGATTAGAGATTACATCAGTAGACAGGGATTTCAGCGGAGCCCTCTCTCTGTGTTTCTCTGCAACCCCTGTTTACGCTCCGCTGGTGAGCAGGAGAGCGAAGCCAGTTTGCATCACGGCGAGGTTAGCCAGGGTTCAGGTTGAGCCCAAGATGACACAGAGTGGCAAGGACCCCGGGCATGAGGTGTACCCCCATACTGGTGCTCAAATTAAACTCTGCATTCTTTGTGGCGCTGGAAGGCAGCTTCTTTTTTTTGTTATTGATGCAGTCATATGCACTCATAAATTTTATCGCCCGAAGCTTGTTTTCCAAGTCACAGTGGATATGAATATTGAGACAAAGCAATGGCAATTTTTTTTTTTAACAATCTCCTGGTATGATCTGTCTCAGGCTGACCATAACCCCCCTCTGGCCTGAGTTTGTAATAGGAAACACAGCAGGCGGGGCAGGCACACTGTGTTCTTTGCTCCAGAGTTGATGGGCTGTTGTGAGAGTAGACTCGGCCTCCCACCCTTTGCCTCAGCACTTGTCACTCTGCGTTCCCTTGCCCACCAGTGGAAGCCCGTGAACGTCCCCTCGGCCTCGGCGTACAACTGATCCCACCCCCTTAACTACCCCTAAATTTCATGGTTCCCAGGCCTTGTTCTCACAGCTGCCCAGTTTATTTTTGCTGGAGTGAGTCACAGAGGCCTGTTCAGACGCAGCGCCTTTCCCAGGAGAGTTGAGCAGGTCTGTGTTGTATGTGTGCGTGTATGTGTGTGTTTGTCCATGTGAGTGTGTGTTAGTGTGTGATGGGAGTAGCTGTTTCCCCCGAGCCACCAAGTAGCTCTAGCTAAGCCGGCCTCACTTCAGTACAGTGGTGATGATAAGGGCCTCATGTTCCTCACACCGGCGCCTCATTCGTCACCATCACCCACTACCTTCCTTTCATACTGTTTTTTTTTCCATGCATGAAGTGGTGTTATTCCCCTGAAATAACATGTCCACGCTCACTTGTTTATAAATGTTTAAACTGGGATCTTACTACAGTTTATATTGATGGGAAAATAACACCATAAGACCATTCTCAGTACTGTTTGTGGGGTCTGCATGCAAGACTCAACAAATTCTCCTGCAAGATAGTCATGTCTTTGATGTGCCACAGTAAAATAACTGCCCATTGCTGAAACCCCCCAAGGAGCAGTATTACATTTTTAAAAGTACTTATCGAACAGACTCGACATACTTCTCTTGGTTTTCCCTCTTTTATCTGTTTGTATTCTGTACTGTAGCCACTTTGTTTGACTCTCCTGTGTATTTGCATCCCACGCAGAGATATTGACTCTCATTGGAAAGGCTCTCAGCCAATCATACTACACAGTTCGTGTCTAACTGTTGTAAAACTTGCGGTACTCTTAACAACCCCAGTTAAAACCATACAGGAAGTGAATAGGATGTCTGTGGTGGTGAAGAGGGTTTACTGTTGGGCCCTTGGGGTAGCATATTGATTGAGCAATAATAAGTACTTTGTTTTATTTGAAGTCTGGCAGGTTTCGCAGTTAACGCCAGAGATTGTTGTTAGTTGACTCAGTGGACTTGGCACCGAATGCTAAAAGTTGAACTCTGACCTCTGTGTCTCTGCACTCTCACAGTCCTCCAGCTCTGTCTGCAGCAGAGGAGAAGTCGGGAGCAGCTTGTGGAGCAAGGCATCATGCCGCGTGAGTATTCACATCACACACTCTCACAACAAGACTCTTATCTTATTCTTTAATGACCAGCAGCTATGAAAATTAGAAAGAAAGAAGTGTCCAATATGTCCCGAATCCAGCGTGCGTTTCTTTCTCATAACTACCTACTGATATGAGATGAAGTTCATCTTCATAGCTTTGGGAGAGCATATTTGCAGTACTGTTAAAACAGTGTGACAAAGGCGAAAACCCATGAAAACAACATAACATTATTTGTGATTATGCACTTACTTGTTGTTTCATTCACAGTAACAACAAAAAAAATTCACTTGGCATTTCTCAAATGTTACACACTGCCATTTTTTGCAGGTCAAGCGGTTTCATTTGAAGTAGTTTTATTTCACAGAATTGTATAAATGGCTAAATAAGTAAGGCTTGTAAGGCTGCAAATAAATCATGAGAATAAATTTATTCCAGAAGGTGTGACTTCGATTGTCCTAGTCAGGTTGTTACTAATAGTCACATAATGTGCTCATGTAAACATGGCCGGTGATGAAAATGACTCAGAGATATAAAATTTAAATCGTCAAGCAGCACACTATAAATAAGAACTGGCTCCTGATGTACTTCAGATCATCCATCCTTTGATGTGACAAAAGTGGAGCAGACTCAGTCCCTGTGCTACACCTAATAAAAGACACGCTGGATCCGTGACAGGATCGTGCTGAGAGCCGGGAAGGTAGAAAGAGAAAAAGACAGAGCTCTTCCTCTTTGTCCTGTTCTCTCCTGAGAAGTGTCCTGCAGTCAGGCTTTGAGCTCCCCTCCGGCTCCACACAGCCACATGAGTCAGCGGCTGAGCCTTCGGAGGAGGTCAGTCGTCCCCCGGCCAAGCGTGGCCTCCACACAAACCTCCCAGTCCATCCTCCACCGGAGCCCTCTGCCGCTCCCACACTTTTAGGCTTATGATAGGTATGCAGTGAGGTTTAGGTGACGAGCAGGAATGTTTTGCTTTGCTCCGCTGACACACTCCTCCGAGCGCTCACCCCCTTCCCCTGCAGCCAGTGTGTCCTTAAACCAAATAGTGCTCGTCATAGCAGAGGTGACTAGCCAGTGAGCTATACCTCGCATAGAGGTCAAGGAGTTTATTGTCTGAGATCAAAGAGTGACTCTCTGCGTGGAACAATCTCTCTGCTTGAGTCAGTAAAGCTGGCACTTCCTGTTTGACTCCCCTGAGCGCCTGCTTATTAATGCCACACTCATGCAGAACAACAAAAATGAAAGTGTGACAAATATTGTATGAAATATGGATTACACTGCTCTCAAACTTTAGAGTGAACAGTGGTTGTTGTGAGCTTTTTCTAACACATTAAAAAGCTGACATGAAGCTCATCATTATGCATTAACTCTCATTCCCAATATTCTTTAGGCCGATTTATACCATTGTTCTTTTCTGTTCCTGTGCAACTTTTATAGTTTGTAACTATTTCCTGCTGGATATCCATGATATTAAACAACATGAACATAAATGTCGAAAAAGGATATTATGTTTAAGTATATTACAGTGGGTGCTGACTTGTTCTTTTAAAGCTATTTTGATAGTCTGTTACAACAAGTGCATAAGGTAGAAATATTGAGTAGTTCAGATTATTATTATTATTATTTTTGGAAATAGCAAAGAGAAAACTCCTTGAATCCAGAATAATGCATTTAAAAATCAAAGGAACAGTTTGCTTGTGTGTGGAAATAAAAGGACACTGAGAGCAGTTTGGATTTTCTTGATTTACCTTTTCACAGCTCTGAAAACACCTGCTGCCTTTCACGAGCAGATTCGCAGCCTGGAGAGAGCCAGGGTAAGACATCATCACACCACAACTCATGATTTTACACATCTACATCTAGATAACAAAGAGATATGAGAGGGAAAGAAAACTTTCCATTGTTTTTGACAGACTGGAAACTTCTTGAAGCACAAACTCTGCAGGAGGCCTGAGCGCTCCGAGCTGGTCCGTATGCACATCCTACAAGGTATTCATCGTCCTGTGTGTTCTTAATATCTAGATAACAGAGCTGAATAAGGTGCTTATTCATCTGATCGCATGTGTTGCTTGTTTGAATTTGTTTTACAAAGTTAGGACCAGATAAATGTCTTTGAGGTTACCATATGTTTGTGAGGGCCGGCTGAGCCTGCACTGAGTCACCCTGACAAAGCAGTTCAGAGGCTGACTGATGCTGGCCAGATCACAGCTGATGATCCTCTGTGTATATATCAGAGACGCAGGCTGAACCCTCCCTTCAGGCCACACAGATGAAGCTCAAGAGGGCCAGACTGGCTGACGACCTCAATGAGAAGATCGCTCAACGTCCGGGGCCGATGGAGCTGGTGGAGAAAAACATCTTGCCTGTTGAGTCTGGTGTTGAAGAGGTCATCAACGGTAGATACTCGTCAACACTTTTTTTTTTTAGCCCACTTTGGTGGCACATTTACCACCAACAGCTCAGCACAAAGTTACCCCAACACATCAGGCACATTTTTGGCCATTATTAATGATATTTCCCCTCTGTTTGAGACGTCAAAGCCTGCAGCCAGAAAGATCTGTCAGTTTAGCTTCACATAGCTTTACTCAATGATGAGCTTTTCATCTAGCGCCATCATCAGGTCATATTATCAACTTACCAATACTTTGGTTTGTGACAAAATACCAGTTAAACTGATGCATCTCCCATCAGCCTTAGCTGTGCTTTAGGTTTTAGTGCTAACTAAGAAAATGTATCTGCCTTGCATTCAGGTCAGATACGGCTTCACACGTCCTGCTACATCTCTACTGTATCGTCATTTGCAAATTCAAGCGATGTCTCCTATAATTTGTCACAAGTCACTGATAACTCAACATTTACATGAAAGGTATTTTGTATATATGCACAAGCTACATTCAGCATATTTCTAAATAGTCTAAGTTCAGTTTGATGAATGTTTTTTTGTCAGTTTTGTCCTCATTATTTTATTTCTGTACACTTTATCCTTAAAGTAAATCATAGAGTAAAACTTCTGTTTGATTCTGGCCCAGCAGGCAGTCAGACAAACTCTGTGAAGCCACCAGATATTTACAGCTTTGATGAGGACAGCGGTGATGCCTTATCACCACGACAGCCTGCCGGCCAGCAGTCTCCCAATTCCACTTCTGCCTCTCCAAGGGAGTCTGGAGGGCCTGACGCTACTCCTACATCGTCTAACTTAAACTCTCCCATACAGGTACACCAAACTTCGAAGCATTGCGATTTACAAACCATAAACTGTCAGTCAAGACACTGGTAACTTAATTTATCGTATGCACGCACAGTGTACTAACTGCGTGTAATTTATTTATCGTTTGTTAAAAAAAATTGTACTCTTTTCTTTTTATGAGTGTTTATCAACCTGGTTTTGGTTAAATCATTACAGCTGAGGTGCTTTTCTTCTCTTGCATGGGATGATGATTAACAGGTGCAGCGGCTTCACTGTTCTTACTGATGTTACTTGCTCATGATCTTACTCATGTGGTTTCTCTCTGTCTCCGCTTTTCTCAGCACTCCCCTCCATCTAACACGCAGTGCACATCAGAGTTCCTCAACCATGTCTCCGCCAGTGAGCAACAGAGCAACCAACAAGCATCTACACCTCCTCCAATTAGCACTGTTGTACCCAGTATCACACCAGGGCCAGTTCTTGTAAAGGTGAGCTTCAAATGTTTTTTGTGTGTTTTTGCCAGGCCCAAAGTGAAGAAGACTCTGAATAAACTACTCCTACTTCTGTTTATAACTAGCTGACATGAAATTGACCTCTATTACCAAGCTCTGTTACTGTGACTTGTTTACTTTGGACATGCTATGAGAGATGCTATGTCAGAAGACATAGAGTCTGTGTTTTGTCATACTGCAAAGTCCCCTCGGTTTCAAGGGTGAACAGAGAGTCAGCATTCAGCCAAGTCAAACGCAGTTCAGAGAACAACAGGGTTTAAAGCCATTTCACAAATCCTTGAGTTTAAATCTGTGCCAGCCACAGTTTGTCTTCAATTAGGGTCAAATGACAGGCTGGCCTTCTTCATTCAGGCTGTGTAAAATGTAAGCCAAATATCAAAGTACGGGAGTGAAGCAATAACTCATGCATTTATCATAATCCAGTTATCCTCAGAGCATAAGATGAACTCTCCCTCCCTTGGAATACGATAGGGGAACAAATTGGAGGGTGTGTGCTTGCCTAACTCAGCTTGAGTTTCTGGTTTCATGGCTCAAACCTACCATCTTATGCCAAGCCGTTTTCATGTGTATCCTGTGACTGCAGGTGGCAAAACAATAAGGGTCACATTTCCAATACCCGTTTCCTCATCCTGCAGTTCTCGTCGGGTGTCAGAACAATGTTCCACCTTAACGCTTCAAGCTATAAAAGTTTGGTATCAGTTCCAAGTCTTGCAATGTTGGTACTGGCTGTGCTAACTGTATTCCCCGATAAACTGGACGGAGATCAGTCACAGGGATCAGATATCCTCCAGATGGTCCTCTCTGGTTTTACATGCTCCTTTTCTGTGTTGCGTTCTGCAGCAAAGCCTCCCCAAACTGCCCAGCGATAAAAGCCGCGGAAAAAAGAGCAAAGACCCTAAACCGCGGGTGAAAAAGTTAAAGTACCATCAGTACATCCCCCCAGACCAGAAGCAGGAGCTGAATGAAGTACCGATGGACTCGGCTTACGCCCGCCTCCTGCAGCAGCAGCAGGAGTTCCTGCAGCTCCAGATCTTAAATCAGCAACAGCAGCAGTACAGCTACCAGGCTGTCTCGCCTGCCACACTCAAGTATGGTTCCATCACAACACACAAATACTCCTCTCATACAGCCAGCTCACCCTCAAAAGTGACCTTTTTGTGTGTAGGCTGATTCCTTTGTGTTGGGTTCATTACCACTGAAAACACTTGTACAAGTGTTGCTTCCTGTCCTGAGTTTAATTCTTTGAATAATGATTTTCAACTAACGCAATCAATCAAAAGTTGCCACATGGTGTTACAGAAGGTAATATTTATTTACACACAGCTGCTGTTTGTCTGAAATACTTTATATTTTCCGCCCACAGCTTCTTACACAGAAGCCGTTGATTGTGAAAAATGGATATTACTTTAGATTTCCTCTCTAATCTGTACTCCCTTTTTCTTCCTGTCCTATTAAAACAGACCAACAACTGAGGTACAAACCAGCTGTTCCAGTGTTGTTCTGGGTGGAAATGTCGTGTCTACGCCTGTGCAGCCTCGGTGCGCTCAGGCAAACCGCAAGCCGGATCACTTACCAGCTAATCTGGATGAAATGAAGGTGATACTTTGCTGCCTCCACGCAGTTGACTATATACACCTCCTGCATGCTTTTGTCAGTGATATTTTACAATAATCTGTTGTCTCTACAGGTTGCCGAGCTGAAAATGGAACTAAAACTCAGATCTTTGCCTGTTTCCGGGACTAAGATAGATCTGATAGAGAGGCTGAAGTTGTATCAGGAGAGCTCGAACGTCCAGACGGCTTCTGCCATTGAGACACCAGCCATCACAGCAGCCCCACAGTCTGAAAACATAAAGTTAACCCCACCTGTATCACCTATAGCCTCCAAGGTGTCCAGTCTGGGCATAGAGGACAGTATCATGACAGACAGCCCCACTAAGTCCTCAGATACTCTGTCTCCACCTCACACTGTGAAGTCCCCGCAGCGAGCTCCACAGGAGGAGTGTCCCACTGAGACGAGGTCCTACGAGAAGGACTCTGAGAAGGACAAACGTCTCCACGAGAAGGAGCGTCAGATTGAGGAGCTGATGAGGAAGCTGGAGCAGGAGCAGAGGCTGGTGGAGGAACTGAGGATGCAGCTGGAGGTGGAGAAGAGGGGTCAGCAAGGGGATTCTCCACCCCAGCTCAACCATCGTGATCCCATCCAGGTCAAAGAGGAAAACAGGTCAAATTGCTCAGCATCCTGTGGTTCTCCTGGTCTGCCGGTGTTGGTCAAACAAGAGGAGGGGGCAGAACAGTTCATCAAGCACCAGACTATGAAGCACCCTGAAACCCTGCAGCCCGCCCAGGCTGGAGCTCAGATCCTCCTGCCTGCATCCCTTCCTGCCTCAGCAGTTGCTATCCAGCTCCCTGCCAACAGCATCAAATTACACACTACTGTTAGCAGCGCAGCAGCAGGCCTCATCCAGACCTCTGGACAGGTGCCACAGAAAATAGACGCCTCAGCAACATTACAACAGCAATGCAGCGCTCCGATTCAGCCACTGACAAAGGTAAGAAAACACACTGATGCTTTCACGGCTGCCTCGGTCCACCTCCTCATTAGTCATCACCATCTGCAGCTCTTTGTCTGGTAGTTTTGGATTTCTTTAATATGCACACACTTGAGGTGTGATCAAGCATATGTGTGATGTGTGTGCACCTGAAATCATAAATTTGGTTTTCTCGGCAGTAAATCCAGGCTAGGTTGCACATCATACATCTGGTTCAGTGTTTTCGATGGCAGAGTCCAATCAACCATCACATGTTTGTTGACATCGGTCTATCATGGGTAATGCATCTTTCTCGTTGCCACAGTAATAACAGGCTTTCAGCTGGATGGCAAGATCCTTCCCTTCTCACATCAAAAGATGGCTTGTGGAAACTCGGGTTACTGGAGCAGGTGCTGAGTGAAGGCTGACAGTAGCCCTCTGTCGGCCCTCTGCTCTGAGCCAAACAACCAGCCTGAATTAGCAACAGAAACCACAATTCAATGCTAACTGAGGAGAGCACTCATGAGCTACGCTGCATAGCACCAGTGACTGTGCTATCACTAGTGGAAATAGCATGATACTTCAACTGAGGGGGGCTAAATGAAATTCAACGAAAGTAGCAAGCTAAAAGCAAGCAAGTAGTCCAGAGCAGTCTTCATTTAGGTTTCCTACAATCCCTTTGTCCGTCAAAAGAAAATTTATGACAACATAAGTGTTCATTGCTCCCACGATGGTGGGTGTCGTAATGCACCACTTTTCTTGAGAGTACATTTTACTACATCAGTGGCATTATTGCATTCATTAATTTATGTCTTCTAGCTGACCTGTCTCTAATTCTCTGCAGACTTGGAGGATGGATAGTACTGCACAAAGCTTACTCAACACATTCCCAGCGAGTGGACGTCCTGTGGGAGCCTCCTCTTGCCAAGCTCGTCCTAAAGGACCCACAAATAAGGTAAAGCATGATCGTTTAATCTCTTGCACTTTGGTTTACTTATTTGTCCAGTGTCAACTGCATTTGAATGATGATGTTTGTCTCATGTGTATACTGTTTTTCACTTGTGTGAAGTGACTGTTGCGTTGTTGTGTTTTGCTGCTAAACAGTCCCCGTGTGCCAGCCAGCCAACTTTGACTTTGCAGGAGCCAAAATTCACAAACCATGTGTCAAAGTCTAAAGACCCTCCCCGCTATGAGGATGCAGTTAAACAGACACGCAGCATGCTAACATCTGTCCAGGTGACAAATAGATACCTTGTTTAGGACAGTGTGTGTTTTAAATCAGTATTGTAGCAACTCAAACATTTACTGGGCTTTTCTTCTCTCCGCAGGGTCCCACCGCAGCAAGTCAGCAGATGGATGACCTGTTTGATGTATTAATTGAGAGTGGTGGTGAGAAATGCTCCGACTTTCTTTTTTTTTGGGGGGGGGCACTGGTTGAATAAGAAATATAATTCAAATGATTTTTGGATTCTCACATTATGTGTTCTGTACTTGTTTTTCAGAGATCTCTCCCTTCATCAAGCAGGATCCACCCAGTCTGGACAAGCCTCTTCCTGTAACAGCCAGTGTGACCACCCTTCCCATCAACACGGTTTTATCCCGCCCTCCACCTGTGGTCCAGGTGGCACAGCTGCCCTCAGCCCTGACCTCTCACACCCAGCTGGAAACCCTCCTGGATGGCTCGCTGGGCGCTCACACTGAGCCACAAACACTGAAGCTGATGGAGGAGCTACACTCACCTGTGGTTACCATGGAGGTGGACTTTAACGACAACATGACGCCCTCTGCTTTGAACCTGCATAGCACCAGCATAGACAATATGGATTGGCTGGACCTTACCCTGTCTGTGCCAGCAGAGGGGGTCAACCCCTTGGACATGTCAGCGCCAGTGGGCGTCTTCTCTTCCGACTTCCTGGACTCACATGAACTGCACTTGAGCTGGGACTGAGTGCTGTCAAGGTGAATTGCAACACCTATCAGATAAACACTTTTTTTACACAAGGACAGCTTTTGTTTCCTATGTGGGAAAAGGGAGCTTTTGGAGGTTAAGGCAGCTTTGTTTTGCTTCCTGCCCATATAAATCGGTTCAGTAATAATTGAATTGTGCAGCGTTTAGCAGTCACTGCATTGCTTCCTTTGAGGTCTTTAAACCCTCTGATTGTATGGGAAGACTGACATAAAGTAGGACTGGTACTGGCAGATTGAGCTGACAGCTTTGAAAGTTTCAATCTTAACTTATGCCATCTTTGTTATCAGTATGTTCTCATGTTTGTTGATTCTTTTTGTCCTTTCATCTTAACAAATGCACGGTGTTGTGTTGCCCTTGGTAATGGCAGAAAGAGCTGGAAAATGTTCTTATCCTGGTTAAAGAACTAATGGGTAATCACTGCATGTCGCTGGAGGCTGTTATGTTGTTTGCTCCACCCAGTCGTGGAATGATTGTAACTCTGAAAACAGACTGTAAACATACTTTCGCTAAAGGTTCATTATGTGTATGTAAATTGCGACACATAAATCAAATGTTAACTGCATTGTGAGTGTGAATGTGATAACACTAGAGTGCCTGATGAGGCCACTGACCGACCAAGTATTTACTACAACATGCTCTGTCGACATTGTTTCATCTCTTGACCAGTTCTGACAAGATTTGTAGAAGTGTGCAGATCATTTAAATCTTCACTCCTGCATCTCTATGGTGCATCTGTATACTGTGTAAAACATACTGCACTTGTTTTGTAAAACCAAAAGTCCTATGAGCTTAATGATCTCAAGACTGTATCCAAATGAATCGTAATAAATTGTTCTTGGAACAACATTTACTGTTTTAAAAGCCGGTAGACTTTTACTTTTGAGCCACTGCTCCTATTAGCTCACTGCATACAGATGATTTTCACAGATGATTTGTGTTCTAGTGACATCTGCTGGTCACATCTGAATCTAAGCAGCTTGAGCGAGCAAAGTCAGCGGTCGGACTGTTTGTTTGGTTTTCAGCAAATTGCAAAAGATGACCTCTGGTATGAAGATAATCTATTTCAGTGCCAAAGAAACCATTTTGCACAACATGATGCACTCCAGCAGGAGGGTTTCTGGGCAGTGGAGTGGGTGTGTTACATGCAGTTATTCTGCATGTTATCTGGACAATTAATGACAAACTTATATGAGTGTTGTCAAACCATAAAAGAACTGATGAGATTAGAAAATTAGAGCTTAATTTGACCATCCAAATGTCATATTTAAATTAAGTGCTGGACTAAGAAATATGTCTAAAAATCTTCTAAATCAGCCACCTGACTCCTGATGCCAGCTAGAGTTTTTACAAGTCTCTGTCCATTTCTTGGACCTAAAATGCTGAATATGTTCATTTATCACTTACTGTTCCCACAAGCTTTAAGGTCACTGTGGTTAAAACTGAACATCTCGAGTGTCAAAATAATTACTGACCGGTTTCAATCCTCCTGTTCTTTTCAACAGCCCAATAAACTGTCATGTCTCAGTAACTTTCAGCAATCCTTTTGACATTTTCAATCTACTTCCAGGTCCTGCAGATTCTCAGTGTAGCTTTTGATATCATAGATCATTGCATACTCCTTAAACCACCACCTGGAAAATAAATTTGGCGTCTCTTGCCTTCATACTTGAGTTGTGAAAATCTTACTTTTCCAAAAGAACACTGTTTCATTCAGTAATGCTATATCAAACTTTCCTGATTTGAATTATCGATTATCTCAAGACTCTGTTCATAGTCCTCTGCTTGTCTCTCTTTATATTTCATCTCTTGGCCAAATTACACACCATGACAGAACTAATTTCCAGTGCTAAGCTGATGATATTCAGCTGTATTTGACTTTAAAGGCAAAGGATCTTTCCCAAATAATTAAATTAGAAGCCTGCCTTTCTCTCTCAAAAAACATAATCACTTCAAATCTTTTTTTCCTCCCATGATGATATCAGTTTGATAGTGTTCAAGCCTCTAAATCTAAACTCATCTTACCTTAAACTAACCTTAACTTTGAGTTATTTGATCACTTCAGGACCTGTTACCGTTATCCTTCCCGGTGGGTCGATCTCAGTCTCAATGATTCAGTTAAGCATTTCTTTGTCCTGCTTCTTTTGTGTTTGTGCAGTCTCCCCTCTTTCCAGGCCCTCAGTTCCTCAGGTCCTGTTTCTGCTTGGCGATACCCGAAGTTGCTCGATGTCCTCCTAGATCCATATTTTTCATATACTGTATTAACGCTCTGTCCATTATTTTGTCATCCTGATTGTCCATACAGTCATTTTACAATGTTGATTCTCTTTTGCTTTTCTTGAGATGTCTTCCATTATCTAAACCGAAGGTTCAACAATAGAGGAAGCTGTTGTTAACTGTGCTTGACTTGACTTAAGGTGCAACATGTTTCAGTATTTATGTGACCTTTTATGCAAATGTTGCTGTCATTTGAGATTTATCAGTAGTCACTGACTATCCCAGAGTGTCATTTACCTTTTAGTGCTTGTTATTAAAAACTATGCAATGAAAAGCTTTAATTATGTAGTTCCGTTGAACTAACAAACAACTCACCACATTTAATATAGAACTGAATGCTTACATGCTCTCAGTAATTTTACATATTAGTAGATTTCTATAGTATATTTACAATCATGTTTATGTATATTTTTAATCAAGATTTTAATACACAGATCCATCATACATTTAAATACAGGCAGACTATGTGTGTCATCATATGATCCCTCTGACCTGTGGTCCATTAAAGCCAAAGTGAAAGCAGCTGAATGTCTGAGTGGACAAGCATTGTTCCTCAACCCCTGATATTCATGGTGTTGACTGCCAATGATGATAGTTTATGAGCTCTGCAAGACTACTTCACCATTTGGTCAGAGTCTGATGCAAATGTCAGCTTCACGTTCTCATCAGCGGATTTTCTCTCAGAGCTTTTTGACGCTTTGTATTGCCGTTCGACACTTTGGACATCTGTGGTTGGTAGTTTTGAACCTATCGATGCAGAAGGGAATGAGGCAGCAACCAGCCACACAGCTGCAGAAGAAAAATAACAGGAACAAAATAAAATGCCAACAAACCTGGAAGCATATGCCAGTAAATGTAACAGCAGCTGCACAAATAGAAACAGGGTCTGATTGTATTTGCATGCAAATATTTCATCGGGATGGAGGGAATGGCTTCATACCCAACCAAAGCTGTCATGAAACACACCAGCCAGGTCACACTGCTGACAGAGGTAAAAGTTTCTGTCATGATGAACTGCCGACACTCTGGACACTGCGTCCTGGTTGGACAAGGTGGAAGTTTTTCCAAGTCCAAAATCACCGTAGGGGCTGTTAAAAGAGGTAAGAAATCATTTGTTAGTTTTCCCAAATCAAATTTCTCATTTGTTTTTTCATTAAACCTTCCAAAAGGAAAATTCTGAGAAACAGACACTTACAACGTAATAGGTATAGGAGTACCTAATAGGAGTAGCCATTCAGAACCCCCAAATAGTTTCAGTATGATATATTACATACAGGATCATCTGTGCATATTAAAATAATAACTTTTTGGTCATTTGCTAAAATTTTGAAAAATCTAATTTTGGTGAAATGCTTTCACCCAATAAACTGATACAAGGGCCCCAAGGTTGAACGTGCATGAAGTATGACTTGGTTGGATAGGCAATACAATGGAAAGTTTTTTAAATAAAGTAAATAATATGAAAACAAACTCAAGTACTGTATCACCAGTTAATTAGACAGGAGTTGGCCAATTTTCCCTAAAACCGCATAATCACTTAATAAATAAATCTATTAGAACCCACTGCACCTTAATTTTGCTCCTTTGTTTGGTGTGTAGGCAGCTCAGTAAATGCCAAGTGGACACAAGTCGAGTGAAGCTGTGTAGCATTTAGTGAGCTTATTATTCACTTTGTAGGGGGCAGGTTTTGCCATGTGGAGACAAAGCCTTGAACAAAACGGTAAAATGAGTATCTGTGCATCACTAGTGGTGAAATGTGAGTATATTTACCCCAGTACTGCACAAATTTAAGGTACAATTCCACAACATTGTTGTACTTTTTATTCCACTAAATTTATCTGATAACTGTAAAAAAAAATTCTAAATAATTTTTGCACATAAAATATACAATTCTCTCAAAAAATTTGATATTTGTTACAAATGGCCACCTAGCTGAAGTACAGCTGAATGATTCATGTATTTGTTTATTCACAGGAAATGAAATGCAAACTGTTTCGTAAGCAAGTAAGTAAGTAAATTATGTAATATATAGTAAATGATGTAAATACTTCCTCCACCACTGTGCATCACTGACTCACCAGGGATTGTAGGTGGAGCCTCAACGTAGAAAATATTTGAGCCAGGAACAGGGCCAAGTATTGGACTTGGAGAAACGCTATCATCTAAAAAAACAAAAAAAAAAAAGAAAAGAAAAAAGTGGTTGAAAAACTCAAGTGTGATGAAGGAAAGATTTTCTGCAGTACATGTGGACTCACCATTCTTGCCTTTTGTTTCATCTTTTACATTAAGAAGGAGGTTGAGGCTTTTTTGGAGTTCAGCTCTCCTTTCTGTCAGCTGTTTCAGTTTGTCATCGATGTCGTCTATCTCATGCTGATTTGAGTTTGCCTCCTCTGGAAGAAGAACACGAGACAGCAGAGGTGCTTCGAAATTTCATCTGCCGCATAACATGCAAACTACTTGAGATAGCTAATTTGCATGTTGCAAATATATGTCTTATTCTTGGCTCAGAATATCTTTTATACGTCACCTGCTTGCCCAAATTCAGCACGATTCCTCAATTCCTGAAATATGCACTGGATTTTCTTCCTTTCAAGAAGTTGTTGCCTCTTCAGTGAAAGATGTTTCAACTCTGTAGATATCTGCTTCACCTCTTTGTTGGTAGAAGTCATGGTGGATGCTGAAAAGCCAAATGGGGGATTGGTATTTTGTTTGCTCTGTTTTTATGCTTGTTTGGTGTGGAAAAAGTTCATTACTGTAAATTAAAGCAGATGTGTGTATGTCAGGTGTGTGCATAGAATAAAAATATGGAAATTGGTGGTGTTGTCGTGAGGACACTAAATGTTAGTGTCAAAGATTTATTCATGTGACCACATTTTACTGTCATCTTAATACATCATTACCAGACTTGGTAGGTTTCTTAACATAACTTCTTTGACATAAAATGGACAAGATACTGTAGAATGAAGTTTGGATATGTAAGTTTCGATCTGTCTCTTAAAACACTGAAACTGTGCACGGTTCAGAAACTGGACACAGACTTCTTTGCAAATAAGGCAAACTATAGACCAGATTGGGTTTACCTAATTAAATTACAAAACATTTTCATTCTTACCACATGAATCCATTTACATATATCATTTATATCTATCGCTGAATTTTCATTAAAAAGTGGGAGGTGGTCAACAATGTTCATCTCTAAATAGTCAGTAAGTTTACATTTAACTAAGAGGTAAATACCATCAAATGATTTTTGATTGAAACAAAAATGTTCTCACATGCTGTTCACTTTGTATATAAAGATAGAATTCATACTTTAAAACTCCTGAAATACATGTAAATTAGTTAGTGATAAAACAAGCTAAAGACTGGATTAAATATTGAGTCAAGTTGCTTTCGTTCTCAAAGATAAACACACTGCAACACTTACGTAACAAATTTCAAGTCTAATGCTCATAATGCTCATACAAAATGAGACATGAATTTAAATAGTATTAAAGATATAATAATAATAATAATAACAATAATAATAATAATAATAATAATAATAATAATAATAAAAAATGTAAGATAACATATTTAAGAGAAATGGTGAGTATTACCTAATCTTCAGCTACTCCCAGTGTATCCTGTACATGTAACAATCAAACTAGGTCAACAAGGACATGTAGTGTTCACTTCTATCAGGAAATATTCAAATTTTCAGGCTACGTTTACAGCTAGCCTGTGCATGTGGAAATGTGACAGAATGCTCTCATTGATATGCAAGCTCAAGTAAAACGAGCAAAAATAAAAGAAAATACTTTAATATATTTTAATATTTGCAGACAAACATAAAAAAACATAATTTCACACTGGCAGTAAAAGCCAGGTATTCCAAACATTATATTTACATGTAGACTCTTAGGGGAGGTTTTATATCATAGTATGTAAAGAGTTTTTGTACAAATATTTGGGGTTTATGATGTGTACAAAACTCCCCCAATAAAACAAGTTATACAATCATGAATATTTTATGAATGCCATTTCAAGTCTGAGATGACTGGTCGCACCGGTATGCACTGCATGAACAGGTGTTTTTTCCTAACGTGACGGGTGTCGGCTGTGGTATTTCACTTTTTCCTGAGTCTCTTCATGAACGTCACTTCGTCTCTGTTCCTGATCCCATAGCTAAAGGCGTTATGCAAGAGAGGGAAAAAAAGAAGTTAAACTGTGCTGATGATAACAGCGTCACACGTGAAGGTGGTGATTATTTTACGCACTTACTCTTTAAGCCTCATTTTGTCATCTTCAAGCTTTTCCCCTTGAAATACCAAATGATATGTTCTCCACACATATCTCCTACAAAACAAAAGGAAAATGTAACAAATAATATATTTTATCATTTTGAATGTTTTGAATGCGTTTTATGTTCTTGTGCTTGTATTTACCAGCTGATGTGTTTCACTCCGCCTTCACGTTGTTGTTTCAGCTCCATGAATCTGCGAATGGCCTTCTTCAGGTCGAGGACAGTGGCATTCTGCACCACAACTATGGCTTAACAATAATAATAATCATAACAACAATAATAAATATTATTATAAGTCATTAATATCAAGTACAATTTTATTATCAAAAAAGGAATTAAACATTTCTAGTTGTGTTCACAAATTGAGAACGTACATAAAATGTCTGATCAAAAAACACATTATGCATGTTCAACTGCTGCTATGCTTCAAACTTACACGATAACAAACTACATTAATACTTACGCATTATTTCGCTATCTGCCTTTAAAACCCTTACAGTCATCGCCTGACCATACTCCAATGCAATCTGAGAATTGACCTCCTCCAAAGTCACCTGAAGACAAAAACAATCAACATTCAGGAAGATTTATGGGTCTTCATTCATCAGTGCAGGTCCTGAAAAACTCCCTGAGATGTCAAATACCATTTTACTGGGGATCAACCAAATATGATCGCTATGTTGTAAATAAATTGACAATCAACATGTAAACAACAAGTGAAATGTTGACATGTTGAAACTATTATTATATATTACATATTATTATATGTGTTGATTAAAAATACACAGAAAGCTAAACACCAAATAATGTAAAGTATTCATGTCACAATTGGGGACTTTTCTATTTTCATTTTTTCATATAATTACATACCGGACCATGTATCCATCAGAATGGATGTGATTAGTAGATTAATCAAGTTTTCTGCAAATATTTTGATGATCTTTTAGGTGATTTATGATTTTTTATTTAATTGTTGCAGTTTTCCAGAATTTTTCCAAGTGAAAATTCGCCACTTTTCTTGGTCATGCATTATAATAAATTGATTATTATGGAGATTTGACTATTGCTTGGACAGAGAGATGGAGCAGCCCAATTATATATTAACCTAACCGAATGCAAAAAACAATTTTATATTATTATATATATTTCATCTTAGAAAACTGTTCACGTTACATCAATTTAATAGTTCTGCCTGTACGGGTTCATATGAATTTAAAAAATGAACTAAAGTTCTTTTGTTTTTGTATTTTTTTGTCTGCGCATACAAACAATTATTCCTCATTGTCACTGTGAAAAGCAAAAAAATAAAGAAATAAAAAAGAGGTTAGTTTAACATTTAACAAAACCAGATAACTGAAACTGCAAGATATCTAAAGAAAGAAACCAAGAGTGGTGTGTAAACGAGATATTGATGTATTTAAGTATTTAACAGAATATAGTTAATAAAGTGTGCACACCTGAATCGGCAGGTCACAGAGTAAAGGGTCCTGGACAAGTCGAGCGAGTCCCTCTTCGAAAATATCCAGGATCTCGGAGTGAGGAAGTGCCTCCTCGTCTTCCTCCTCTGAGTGAGGAGCTGCCATCTCCATCAGACTCTCCTCTTTATCCTCCTCATCCTTCACAGGCAGTCCTCCTCCTGCTCCTCCTGCTGCAGTGTCCTCTCTCTGCTCCTCCATCAAACCACACCCGGCTTTGTCTTAAACATATAAAACATGTAAACCTACAGCAAACTGTACTGTTTAATGACAACAAATTTCCTCGACAAACCCTAGAAACTACTTCACTGTATGAAGCGTGGATGTAAACAAACAATGTGTGCAGCTACAATAATGTACCGGAAAGAAACCGTAGCTCAGTACAAATGCTTCCTCTTGTTGGACAT
>JAOXYL010000045.1:7249426-7266791 GCA_028564955.1 Terapon puta
ACACTTGAACCCGTTCAATTGGTGTCAACACGACTTCACCCGTGGTTTTTTATATCACTGAATCACTGTAAAGTCATCTGGCTGTAAATGAGAACAATCATCACAGACATCTCTCTCATGGACTGGCTACTAAACTAAGGAAATCTGACACCAGTATCTCTGCTGGTGCACAACAGCCCTCTCTCCTGCCCCAGGCAAGAACACCCGACATTTAATTACTTTCACCATTAGTTCAAACAGCGGGGCTCCTGATATAGAGCAGATCAGTGGAGGGAGGGGCCATCAGCTCCAGGGTTGCAGATTGGAACAGACTGGAACTGAACCGAAAGCAGACAGCGAGGGAATCTAATTTTCCTCCATGCTAAACACTGTTTGATTGCTTAAGCTTTGGCTCCTCCTGCTTTAACTCCATTTTTGATCAGTGCTGCGTTGGTGCTGCTTTGCCTCCAGAGAATGAAGGAGGGAATGGGTGGAAGCAAACTAAACAAGTCTCATTGTTCCTGCACTGCACTCCTCCTGCTTTAGGGTTTTTTCCTGCACAGTCTCCCACTCTTCTCGTCCTTACTTGCACATGGTCTCTGTGTGAGTGATTGCCATTTATAGGCAATTACGGCTTCATTGTTTCTTTATGCCTGCTGTCTACTTGCTAGTCAGATTAAACCCCCATAGACAGACTTAAAAAGCACTATTTAAAAGAAGTGAGAGCGTGGGTAACATATCCGACAACTTGAAATGACAGTGACACCAGAGCCATTACTGAACAAGTACACGTCACAGCAGCAGCAAATACACTTCAGTACAATAACATATAAAAATATTCTCACAGAAGATGACAGCAAAACTTGATGCATAAATACAGCTGTTGTTATGGTTTTCAATTAGCCTGCTGATCAGTGGGTTGTAAGAGCTTTTGGTCACAGCCCAAGGTAAACCTCCAACGTTCGACAGGCAGCCGAGCCAAGTGCCTTGGAAGTATGTATCCCTCTTTCTCTCTCGTCCTCCTCCAAAGTCAACAAGGCAGTTGAACTGGCATGGGCCTGCGACTCGTGTCTCAGGAGGAGTTTAGCTGGAACAGTTGGCACATGCGAGCATGGCTACGACAGCCACCGACTCATTTCTCACTGCGAGGTAGCCCTGAAAATGTCAGTCATCTCTCCATCGTGTGATAATTAGAAATCACCGCGCAGAGTAGGTTGGTCAAGGCTGGTCTCTCTCTGAGAAAGACAAGTCTTCATAGGCAGGAAGTCCTTCAGAAGGAGCGATATCCTTGGGAGAAGAGTTGATTGAATTCTGTCTTTGGCAATTATCCAGGCTGGAGGATTAGCCCTCCCTTGACAGTGCATTTTATCTGTTCATGGTCAAGTTTGACGGGAAAAGAAAATCAGTGGTAAAGCCAGAGCTCAGTGAAAGAAGACTATACTATTGAATTCATTCAACCTGACTAACTGCGAACGCACCACAATGTCTTATCTCATGCTCAAGGTGATTTCTGGTTGAGATATCATATGGCAACAATTCGAAGCGTGCAATAGTTTCCCAGTGTTTACATTCCCAGAGCTGATTTGCGGCTCACATTCTTTAGACCACCATGATTTAATCTAGTTTCTCAAAACGATTTGTTTTGACTTCAAGATTCACATCTAAAGAGGGAAAAACACCCACACCCAAAACGTTGCACTGCGCCTCATAAGATTGGCTTCCTGCTGCCGTTGGGTCCTTGTGCGAAACTAACACTTCCTAAATCAATCATGAGATCCATGCCAACCCTGCGTGGATTGTTTTTAATTCTGAGGCTGACATTGCCTCTCCAGGCCACTTCGTCTCTCCATTAGGCAGGGGAAGACAGACAGGCGGACAAAACACAGGGGACAGGCTGACGTCTCTCCAGGTGCAAGGACGTCCAGCAGGCAATAATGACTGAGGTTGACAGGCATAACCAGCACTCTCTTTCTCTGTCTGGAGAGCTGCAATCTATTCTAATGCTTTCTGCATACAAATTCAACCTCAGTGAAGTTTTCCATGCCATCATTTAATATAATCACTCAGTAAGGGTCGGCCTTCAGTCATGCGGAGAAAGGCTCTGGCTTATGACAACAGAGAAACAGCTGTCACAGGTGAGGCTTAAAGTCAAACAGAAGACTGACTCAATGGATGGAGCCATAAGTGCCACCTTGAACAAAAGCCGGAGTAAAGACAGCTTAGTGAGGGTGGAGGCTGTGCTACTGTCCCATTTTTTTGCTTGTTCATTGTGCACAACATGACCATTTTTATCTGGGCCTTTTACGCTTCAAATATGCGCAGATGCTTGCAAGAGAGTAGTGCCCTCCTGTTTCACATTCATCATGAATAAAACAGTAATCTGGGCATGGCCTTTTTTATATTAGATTTGTCATCTTTTCTGCAGATGCCTTGTTTTCACATTCAGTCCCTATGATGAAATGATGGACACAGAGCTTTTTAGAACAAATGCATTCTCTACAAAGTGCACATGACCATCACACATCTTAAAAAATGATTTATGTATTAAACATTTCTAAGTTAGGTCTTGTGAAATAATTGTACATTCTTGAAATCTTCTCTATCCTGGGCCATTTCTAATCTCGGTGCATGCCATACCCACATTCCTCAAGATCTCTGGCTGAAACTGAACCATGCTGAAATGGCAGAGAAGGAAACCACATGAAGTCTAACCATTATGGACAGGAGCTGGCTGGTTTCCGGGTACTGTGTGTACTCTACTGCAATGCACTACTCTACATGAGGCAGGCTAGCTGCAGCTGCACCAAGGGTGGTTGACAGAGCCTCAGGTGGCTCGCCAAGTAGGGCCTTGCCTGCTCGCTGCAGGGATTGTAGAGTCAGGGTGGACAGTAGGCAGGAGGAATTGCCGTCTAGCGAGAACGGGCAGGCGCCATGATGGATGACCTCATTAATCTGGGTAGTGAGAAGTCCAGATACCTCATTCTTGAGAGCTACAGCGCTTCCTGGCCTCAGGCCTTCATTCCTCTTCCCTCTTATTTCTTTCATCCTAGTTTCTTTCTCTTCCTTTCACTTTTGCTTTTTGTCCACTAAAGTTCAACTTTTTAACCACTTTTGTCCCATGTATTTGCAAGCTTTTCAATACAAATAATGGGCTACAATTTTGTGTAATATAAGAAAGTTCCAGATTGATTATCAGATTACTGCCTCTACGTATAACACAAACAGGTTATGTTTGGCTTTCCCCATACTTTAACAGTTAGTCATTCACTATAAATGCTCCTACTATCCATTGTTCCTTATGTGTCACTCCATGCTGGAGGCATGGCTCAATGCTGGGAACAATGGAGGGAAACTAGGCTATTCAGGCAGTGGCTCCCCGCAAGTCACTCTATCACCAATAACATAACCAACGTTCTTGGTAAAGAACTTCTCAACTGAAATCTAGATCAGACACAGTTAATGCTGTCATTGCGAAACCAACCTCAATATACAGTACTGCTAGTTCCCTTAAATGGGATTTCGTAATGATGAGCAGAAACTCATGACCGCATAGTCATTCGAGTGAATGGGTGGAGGCATTTGGGAAATAATATGAAGAAGCAGCAGATTTGGCAATTCAACTCGGCAGACAATCTAAACATAAATCATTTGCACTTAATAACACTGCAGGCATGCATGTGTCTTGTGTAGTTTATACAGGCATCTGAGGCCCATCTGCACATTAATTGCTGAACGCGTGCTTTTGATCTTTATATAGCACACAGTGCCTTCGACCGGGATGAGTTAAGAAGCTGACAAAACTACAAAGCTACTGATATTTCATTTTGGTGAGGAGAACAGGAATAAAGCACAGACTCAGGCATGTAAATAAATGTGTTACACTGCAGAGCAGACATTAATGCCGGGTGACTTGACCAATAGTAGAAGTTGATTTGGATACAGTTATATGTATGATATAACCAAAGGAGTAATTAGTGCATTTCTCTGATGTGTTTCTTAATTTCTGGCTGCTCTGGCAGCTACGAAAACAGTGAGACTTTAACACATGGCTCCCACACACAATTTGCTCCTCAACAAAAATAAATTGAGTTGTAGTCCACAGTCTCTCTCTGTCTCTCTTTAAGTGGATCTTACAGAGTAGAAAGTGCTCTGCAAAAACAGCCGTGAGCCAGAGATCAGAGTGCAACTGAGCACCAGTAGAGCTGCAGTCATCTGAATTGACCCTAGTGACATGTGACAGGCTGTCACATCAAACCAGCCCTTACGACATTAAAAAACACACACAGCAGAAATATCCATCGCAGCTGACCCTGAGATCAAATGTCACAGCTAGCTGAGGAGCAGGCATGGTGGATGGGTGGGGCTGCTGTGACTGGTAAGGTGGGTGTTGGAGGGTGGGCATGGCTGACCGCCCCAGCCAAGAAGGGTGGAGCAGTTCATACCTTTTCCCATGTTTTCCACAGACCTTTAGCTCAGGCTGTCAGCACTCAGTGGGGTTTTACAATGGAGACTTAACCTTTTAGTCTCAGTGGTTTCAGTCTGGAGTGACAGATTTGTATCGGGGTCCATTGCCAGGTTCCCTCACTGTCATAACAGTGTTTACTAAATGACAGGATCGAGTGCCAGAGATATGAATAGCTCATGAAAGTATAAATGGCCTCCTAACAGCGGGCTGTGAGCATGTGGTATATTTATAGAGCTCAATTGCAAATGTAAGTCTGGATGAAACTGTAGACCAACATAAAAAACATCCTGCTGCAGATCTCTGTGCAGTGGGCTGTTTTCTGTCAAAAGCAAACATGACTGCACCTTTCAAAAGCTATGCACATCAAACTAGCTTTATGGAGCTGGACGCGTCCATTTATCTCTTCGTGAGATATGACCACCAAAAGCAATATCTCTATTCACCACCGTACACCGCTTCCCGTCTTCCTCTACAAAGCCTTATACATTTCCAGGCGTATTGCAGGTTCTAGAAAATTGCGCTTGGTTATTTTATCTGCACAGGACCCAGCCTATGTGCAGCAATATCCTGCCAGGAAATCAATATGAAGGAGAGGTGGGACGTGTTAAAAGAGCACAGAAACCAAGAAATGTAATTACTTTAATCTCAGTGTGTTTACAAAGTGTATATCAGTTCTCTTAGCACAAAGTTTTCTTCTGCTGTACAGGTGAAACATAATTACATGCCTGGCTTATTCAGCACTTGAATTATTTAGTTATTCTGCACAGGTGAATTATTTACTACATGCTTCCTACTGGAGCTACTGTGCACATGACAGAGGCCCCTTTCCTAAAGCGCCTCCTCTCTCAGGGTTGTTAGCGGGCCTGTTACAGCTCACAACAGATAGTGAAGGCCTGTCCTCACATCAGTGGAAAAAATAAGGTTTGCTTTCTGAATTGGTGCCTCACTCCAGAGCTATATTTCTGTCTCTTCTCTTGAGGAAGAAGCTGACAGTAAAAACTCCCTCAGCGTGGGCTAAATATACACCTCGTAGGCCAACTAGATATGGTCCCATACAATAACAAGAGAGTTGTGTGTATCCTCCATGACCTCTTCAGTAAGTCAGGTAACAGTCCATTGAATCAGTGAAATGGCCTTCACCACTTTGGGATAAAGCAGTTGATAAGCAGTTAGTTTTGGGACTCCACCAGCTGCCTCGTTGTTTACCCTAGAAGCTTATCTTCAGCTTACTGTATCTTCAGCTGTAACCTACAAGGAAGTCAACTGCCTCCCACACAGTGGGAAAATCCATTATGTCCAGATACCTTATGTACTGTAAAACCCAGCACTCAGGCACAGAGAGCGTGTGCATGACACCCACGGACAGTTGATGAAATTCGACAAGACTGTGATACTCCAGAGGACCTGACCTCAACTTAGAGGCTACCAGAGTACTGTAGTAGATGTTTACAACCAACAGCTGCACCTGCCAAATTCAAATATGGCTGAAGTTGCACATCTGTTTCTGCAGTGAACCAGGATGTCTCATGCATAATTCTTTATTTTTTCTGCTCACAGGGTTGAGAGTAATGAGAGCCAATTAGATTTAGCTAAGATTCTGTCTGAAAATTACAATAAATGAATAACAATCATGAAATTAATATGAGCAGATTAAAAATGCTTTTCTCAAAAAGGCTTGTGAATAATTTGTGAGACAGAGACCCATAAATCTGAATGCCTTACAAAGCATGGAAATATTTTTATTTCCGTGCAACATTTCCAAATTAGACAAGAGCTGTCAAACCAGATTAAAATGTTTGGGTTGTAAATGTAAATGTCAAAGATCTACATTTGCACTACTTGCCACAATGAAAAGATCAATAACAGGGGAATCAGACTTTCTGACAAGGTTATAGTATATTTCTCACCGATCGACCTCCCCTGGTTTGACGCAACAGCTTAAATGTTTGGCTTACCATAAGAAGACGCTTTAGACAACAAAGGGAAGTCCTCCATCTTTCTTGCAGCGAACAGTCCTCCCAAACGTTGTCCTGAGACTACAAACAAGCACCTCATTGTCTACGGGAGGTTTGACATTCTCTCGTTAAGTGAGTAAGAGGAGAATCTCAGAAACAGCGTGCCCTAACAACATGTGATCCCCATCTAAATAGTTTCCAGCATGATATCAGCCTGAATCAAGCCCACAAAAGGCTGCATTGTAAGGCCTGGTGTGGACTGGGCTGAACAAGGGTCATTGTGCAGCCTGATCGTAGTCAAATAAAGCAAGAGGAGGCTGAAGTTTTCATTCCTCCATCAATAGAAATAGCACACTAAGCAAATTCCCAGTTGAGATACTTACTCAGGTTGAGGCACAAGATGAGTTAAATCCATTATGGTTTAGTAGAGACATTGTATTTACATGCATGCTTAATAGACAAAAGCCAAATTAAGCCCCAAAAAACTGAGAAAACACAGCACAACTGAGTCATGTTACTTCCACAACCGTTCAGGTTTATCTTTGTGATCTAATCAATCAACAGGATTAAAAATAACTCACAAAGGAGAGCCATCACTTTTGTCATCTCACATCCTCTGTGGGAGACCACCAGCATAGAGAGAGGTCAGGTTACTGCTTATTTTACAGAGGAGTGCTGGAAGGAAGGAAGCGCAAAGCAGTGGGGGGGCGTGCAAAACGAAGGCAGGAAACACACTGTAGACCGGGCGCATTCTGCATGTCCGGTCCACACAACCACGGAAGTAACATACACTTGCTCACATGCACAGGAACACATCCACACGGCACACGTAAACATACACATCCCATCCCTGGCTGTGATGAAGCATACGTCACTGTGCGCTGAAAATAATAGGCCTTGTTTGAGTCAGGCCTGCCGCCCACTCTGGCCTTTTGCAGGGTGGCCAGGGAGTGAGCTCTCAGTGCAGTGTGACATCAAAGCTGACACGTCTATTGAAGAGAGCAGACGGAGTGTGGCCTGTAGCAGTGGGACAATGGGAAATAGCCATATTAGCATGAATTCAAGCAGAGAGAACGGAGGCTGTCTAGTCTCTCAAGACACAGAGACTTTTCAAAGTCAATCCGGGCAAAAAGGAACGACTGGTTAAGCTAAATTCTTAAATTACACCATTACGATGAAATGTAGCTGAAAGTATTGCACAGCATGATAACAAAGGACTTTAAATGCCATCAAAATGCTCTTTAGTCGCCACTTTGGGTCAAAATCAAACATATTTCTTGTGACGAGAGTTAATATTACCTCCTCTCTTATATGAAAATCTATACAGCTCTATACAAGAATCTATGCAGCTCAAAGGTGTACAAATAAAACAAGTCAAGTTCAAGTACTTTCTTTTTCTTGTTCGAAGAAGCTGTTGGTCCTTCATGTCCACAAAAGGTGTTAAATCTCTCAAGACGAAAGTGAAACCACAACAGAGATGGAGCATTGACATCAAGGATGTGAGATAAAAATGGGCGCAATAAAAAAAGTAACACAGTATATAAATCATTCAATCTAATCAGAATATTCAAATGTTTCACTAATCTATTCTCCACATGAATCACTCTCAACTACATGAGCAATTCAAGGCCTTTGTTATTTTTTCATAGATTGACTCAACCTTCATAGTGAGGTCTAATTAACGTTTTTACCCTTTCAATCTTTTAAACATTTTATTTCCTACACTTTCTGAAATTAAAATGCCCCTGATGGATGTAACCTTCACATCCAATTTCAGAAAATGTCTCCTTGAAAGATTTGCAGGCCCATAACATCCCAGCTTCCAGAGTATTGACTGCATTGATTTTCGCCACTGCAGGCTGTGAATATATGTAGGCGTGCACACATGTGGTGAGGGTCTATGAACGCACAGGGTTTATGTATAGGTGTGTACCGCATGCATTAAGAGTCAAGTGAAGGACAGGGAATAGCAGTTGAGGTTGATGCGCCAGCGGCCTCCTTCTGCACCAAAACACATTTAGCATCACATATCACTGTCAGATGGAGCCAGATTTTATATCTGGGATGGCAGCTCAAACTTGATTCTGTCACAGGTAGGAGGATTTCATTTTATTCCCGCAGAGGCAACAGCTGCAGAGACCTATTTAGTCTTCAGGTTCCCCTCTGGATTGGAGGGAGGGGAAATCGTTCTTGTTCCACACTCATAACAAGTAGGCCATTTTAATAAAGCTCCCATATTTGAATCACTTTCATCTGTTGCACAGGCAAATGTGCGGATGAAAGAGGAGCAGGGAAACATCAGTAAAATGAGTCTTACACGCACACGTTTATCTGGTTGGGCATGAAGATAAATCGGTTTGACCAACAGATAAGTGCAGCTACAGTGTGTGCTCTAGTTCCCACCGCTGCATCTGGTGGGAAAAGCACACACACCATTAATCCTGCATACATCAACTACAACATATCCTCAACTATTGTGTAAAAGATGAATAAAATTAATTTTACAAACAGTGTGTTTCCAATATCAGCTCCGACATTTCTGAGCCACAGGAGAAATTTGTGGGTTTTAAGGTTATTTAGTCACTGTGGTGGGACACAAATGTGGGTCACAACACATTTTGGCCAGTTAACAACGGAGATTGTGGTACAATGACTCAGATAAATGTCAGGTGAGATTTGGGTCTCTGTGTCAAAACAAGTGAGAATCACTCATCAAGGCGGCGCCATTTCTATGACTGGTGTTCAGCAACAGTGCTCAGAAGACCTTTCAGTTAATAAAAAATTCTTGCATATCTATGTGTTAAATACGTGGCTTAAATAGCACTAAATCCAGAATTATTCAAATTTTTGTAAACAAAAAAAAAATTCACATTGGATCGTAAAATAACTGGATTTCTGTTCTGTATCATTTCTTCTAGACATTTCCCAGGACAAGCTCAGATATCTTTAATCCAAAACTAACCCGTTCTGTTTGTCGTCTGCCAAGGTATTATCAACATGAAGGATGCAATAACAACAGAATCTGTGGACCACAGTAGTCATATCGCTCAGGATGTTTTTAGCAGAGCACACAAGAGGGTTTTATTCTGGAGTACAAGTCTGCCACTGATCAAAGAAAAAAAAATCATTAAAAAATATAGATTCCAAGGTTTTTCGTTCTCTCATATCGCATCTACCCACTGCTCCATCTCACCCTTGACAAGATCATTTCATGTGTTTACCGGCTAATAATCCAATCTAGGCTTCTCAGAGGAAGTGAGGGGGTATCCAGGGGAACACCCAGAGGTGAAGCCACGGTCTCAGGGCTGAGATTGACACGTAAAAGTGAGGATGATGGGGGAGGAGGGAGGAAGAATGAAGCCATGCAGCTGAGCCAAGAGATCTGTGGAAAACTCCCGACAAAGGCACAGGAAAACTGGGAAGGCCAGGGCAGGTCCTCTGGGACAGTCACAGGCCCAGTGAGGGGGAGGCCTCTTCAGCCCTGTTTTATCTGAAGAAAACACAGACTCTTTGTCTGTGGAAATAAACTCAGATTTCCCAAGAGCACACATGTATGGACACTTCCTTGCTCATGGTTTGGTGACAAGCAAATGTTGTCATGCAGGAGCGACAAATGATGAGGAAATGTTATATCGGTGGGGAGACAGAGTGTCTGATACAGACAAGATTAGAGAAGTGAAAATAAGTACAACCTCTAACACCCTCCAGGACCAGTTTACTTTTGATTTGCATTACGGTTCATGTTTGGTTTCTGAGTGAATGTGCTTATTAGGCTTCAATCGTGATGCCTTCACTATAACTGGGCGTGATCAACTGGGCACCATAAATGAGAGGCTTTACATCATTTTCCCTGGCACGCTGCATTACAAGCTCTGTCAACTGGCAAGTGGAAGGGAAAGTTGGCACGGGTGTGGAGAGAAGCAAAGGCACTAGAAAAGGAAAGTTGAGAGCTACAGGATCAGGTACTTGTTCAAATATGCCAACGGCATCTGGCTCGATGCCACGTCAATCCGTCTGACTGACACAGTGCACCAGACAAGCCAAAATCTATTTGTGTAAACACGCAAGACTTGATAATAAAATTTGGTGACTTCTCGGCACTTCGATTTCCACACTTAACTAGTGCGAGCTCAGTCAAAAGAAAAGAGCCTTCAAACCCACTAAGACCCACCTCTTCCGCAAAAAAGCCAGTAAAAGACAAGTCACAGAGGAGTCCAAAAACACACCCTCACTTCTGGGAAAGCTGCTGGAGTGAGTTTGGAGCATGGTATGTGATGTTGGTGGGACGGTTGAAAGTGTCCACATATAACTGCCTGTGTGCAGTTCCATTCAGGGAACAGTCAACTTGAGTTTAGCAGTCTGGTACACAATGAGGATTCACAGCCCCTGGGTATGACTACCGACTGTGCCAAAGATAGAGGGGCAGGGGGGGAGGAGTGAAGGGGGCTGGGGGAAGGCTATCCTATTTAAAACTGCACTCTCATTGCCGCTGTAACAGTGCTGGGATACTGTATCAGTCAGGGTGTTCCTTGAGTTGGTCCTCTGGCCTGACAATGATCTGAGAAAAAGTAAACAGACACAACACAGTTGCTGTCACTAAAGCAGAGGCCTGTGCTGCATGAATTTTATTACAGCCTCCAAGCCTCCAGAATGCACACATTTTCTGGACTTATTTTAAATAATAAGTTCTGCTCTGTTTAACTTCTCTCATAAAAATTATACCTAAATTTTTTTATAGGTTGTAAGCAGTGGGTTTTGGGTTGCCAGAAATAGAAAATCCCTTAAACTGGTGCATATCCTCCTCTAACATAACTTGATAACTTGCACTGCTTTTTTAATTAACTGTGCAGGATAATCCCTCTCCAATGGACAGAAAATGATTCTCAAGTTATAAATATAATATAGAAATCTGCATAAAAAACTAAGTGGATACAAACATGCTTTTTGACAAAGAGTCAGCACTAGATGAACTGAATGTTTTAAAACTTCACCGTCAAGTTTTACTGCAGTTCATCTTTGAAACAAAACCCTCCATCAAGGGATTTCACACAGGTAAGCCTACGCAATTGCTACATACCTGACATATATATATTTCTGTCTCGAGGCACCAGGTAAAGAAAGACATTTATTGGTTTATCCGCTGACACGCCCTCTGAGGGCTCTTCACGCTCACAGAGGAAGATCAAAGTTCAAGGAGTCGTCGGTGCTTGTCTATAAGCACTGGCCTTCTGAGAAACGACGCACAGCATTCCCACAGCCTTGAAAATGAGCTTTGTCCTGAGGTTAACCAGCTTCAGACACCATGTCAGTGAGAACACAAGCTACGGGACCAACTACACCCTGTAACTACCAGCCCCCAAATTAGATGTTTTCATCTCTGCTACAGCCTAATGTTGGCCTCTACCAAATAACTGTGAAAACAATTCATAGTAACCTGTATTTTCAGTTTAGTCATGCCTCCCATTTCTCTCCAAACCTGAAGAGGTTTCTAGTAAATTCTGTGAATGCCGGTTCATGTATGACTGTCTGGCTCATGACAGATGAGGTGCTGACTGAGAGAAGGGCAGGGTGGCATGCTGGCAGACAGAGGCCTTGGAGGCTCAGAGGTAGACCTGAAATAGCCCTGCTGCTGCATTACAGCATTACATCACAACTGACTTCACCATCATGGCTGCCGCTGCATCATGCCACCGCCAAGATGTCATGGGACGGGAACAATTGAATGCAACGGCTGTGAGTCACACAACTAAGCCGTCGACAGGGGAAGCACTCGGAGATCGTGCAATACCCAGCGTGATGTACTTCCAGGCAGAGGACACAAACAAGCAGCCATAGGAAGAAGGTCTGCAAGGAACAAACACTTCCTGTATAATTAAAATCAGCGCACCACAACCAATACATGTTTTGCTTTGTTTTCCTCTGATAACAAGCCAGAAAGTATCTGCTTACATTCCTGATTGCATATGCACGGCAGACACCACAGACAGGACTCGGTTTCTGTTTTTCCACAAATACCACATTATTTGACACATGAGAAAAAAATCATCGCTCCTGCTGCTGACAACTTAGTCAAAACCGTAACCACATGAAAGTCAAACAGGTACGAGCTGAGCGTGCACCACAGAGGACTAGATCAAACGCAGCCTGTGGGCTTTCTCACCATAAAAAAAAAACATACCTGACACGCTTTTTGAGTTAACGTCTGTTTGAGCTCGGTTGTGGGAACAGTTGTAGGCAATATATTTAGCAGGAAAGTGTGCACATTGTCTCTAAAGTAGCAGAACAAGTTGGTTAAGATGTTTGACCTCTTCAGACACTGCTGCCGTGCCCCACATTCACAAATCAGCCCAGGAGACAATCCTCATTGTAGCAGTATCCACACTAAGCAGACGTTCGCTGCGGTGACAGACACCGATGATCTCAGAGAAATATGTAATTCTGCAATACTTGAACTCATTAAGCTTTTATTAACATTGAAAAATGTTAATCTCTTCAACACTACACACCTGCAGGGAGTAGTTCAGCATTACACTCAGGATGAGTCAAGACCCAAAGACTTCCAAAGATACTAAATATTGGGATTTTGGGTGTTTTTTGTATGAAATATGGAATATTAAGTGGATGTGTGGCACAGTGTGTACTTTTTAAAGACGACTTTTTTGGGAGGAAAATTAGCATCTTGTCTGGGTTTAGTAGAATGAAAACTTGAATGAAAAGCATGCAGACTCATTAGATTCTGTTTAATGACAGAAACTAATGTGTTCCATTTAATATTGCAGATAGAAAGAGGCTTATATGTAGATTTCACAGAATGTTATACAAATGCAAAATTTTATTTTACTACTCAAACATATAGTCTACCTCGTCCGTAACTGATGTAAACTTCAGGTAACCTGGTAAACAGGATTCTCGAGTCAACAAATTTTCAACCCGTGATACAGATGTGTGTGTGAGGGAAACAGCCTAAGGTTATTTAGAGAAACATGTGTTCTGCACACATGGGACTGTTCAGCACAGTCATTTCAACTGAATTCAGAGAGCTCTCTCCAGAGACTGAAGAAAATGACCAGCAATCACAGAGAGTACGCCCGTCTTCGGAAACAGGCAGACTTCAGATTCCAGAGGGTTTCTTCCAGGAAATCTTACAGCTGTTTTGTCATCTGCATCAGCTCGTCAGCAGAGCATCAAATCTACAAAGTAAAATAGTGTATATAGCCTGTAGATGCATCATCTTGAAGTGATTAGGCAACATGTGTAAAGCATCACCATGGCGCGATCGCATAGTGATGCACATTTTGAGTGGTATGGAAGAAATATCTATTGAAGGATGCCAATGATTAAAGGTGTTGCATAACCACTGAGAGTAAAAGCATGCTCCTTTGAAGGCAACACCACGGAGCGTTTGTACAGGACTGTTCACTTGGCCCGACTGACAGACAGACAGACAGACGGATACCGCGCCATGAGTCATGCAGGCATGACTACAGTGTGGGCCCCCTCAGCAGCCCCCTGAAAAAACTCACATGCCAGCCAGTCAACACAGGCCAGCCTGGATGGTCCACCTGCCTCAGCAGAGACACTCCCGGCTCCCTCCAAGTATCACGTACCCCCATGTACCCACATAAACATTCAAACACACACACACACACACAGTGGGAATATTCTCTCTGTGGTTTCAGTTGGAGTAGATGAGCATGACTGCCACTATCACACATCAGGGCCCAGCTTTATCGGTGTGATTACATCACCCCGAGCCATGATCCCTCTCCCTCCATGTGATAAGGTTTCAGGAACACTGGGCACACAAACCAGGCCATGTGCTCCTATGTCCTGTCTGCCAAAATAACTCAGCAGTTTCTAATACAGTACGTCTATGGTTTCACTTCGGTCTGCCCAGGTATTGTAAGATATTGGAGCGCGTAACCTTTCCAATGTCAACAAGTTTGCAGTTTGTTAATGTGCTGCCGTCTGACTCTGATGAGTCAAACTTAGACATTTAGATGTCACCTACATGCGGATGATTTTGTGGAATTTGTGCCCTTTTGTGACCGTCTGCCATGAGTCACTTTGAGTCACTGTGTCTCAGTGCCTCACAAAAAAAACCCCACAATCAGTAGAAAACAAAGATCTAAAGGAAGAAATAACACCTTCGGGTTCAAAGGGTTTGAAGGCAGGGAGATGATGCGAGACACACATGAGGCCCGATGCTCACATTTTGATCATGAATTATGTAACATTTGTGTGCAACCATCTATAGTACAGCCAGTGTGTGATGCTGCCATTTGTTGACTCAACAGAGCCATGCACAAGCATTCTTGATTGCTTTTGAGGAAGGGGATACAGATGATGAAGGAAGATGGAGGAGTAGGAAGAGGAGGATGACATGGATGAGTGAGATCATGGTGTGACTTTACGCATGATGTGTTGCACGATTATTCCACAACACAGTCCTTTGGGCTCATTCCTTCATCCACAATTACAATTAGGCCGAGCTATTTTCCACCAGCCTCCAGCCACGAGAGATAACGTTGCCCGATCTTGAAACTAAACCATCAAGCCTCAGGCTCATACATTGTGGCTCTAATGAAAGTAATCTCTCCTGAATTTGTCCAGGTTTAAGTTAAAAGAAAAAGAAAGTCATTTAGCCTCTCAGGCTGGGTCTCATTTTGGACACGAGGCTCATTTCACACCTCATTAATCTCACTTGTACACCTCTTTAAATGTGAAGGGTATTTCATACTTTTCAAAAAAAAAAAAAAGAAAGAAAGAAAAGGTGACTGGGGCCTAAAGGTAGATCCAATTATCCAACATGAGCACTTTAAATGTATATGGAAAACTCCGCGCCCTGCAACCTACAAGATGCTCTCTTTGCTGTGTCCGGCCTGTCTATGTGAAGGTTTCTCACGCCGATAATCGGTAATTCAACCGACTTGGTAAAACCTCGTCTCTCCTCCACCGATCACGACGCGTGAGCTCCGGTCGCCTCCAGTATGGGCGACCACGGGAGACGGCCGTGATATATAATGACACAACTTACCCTTCTTACAAGCAGCTCAGGGGATCTCCAGCGGTGAAAAGGGGGGAAAAAGAAATCCGGTTTCACAGATGTGTTTGTCCGAGGCAGCAGATGAGCGATCTGTCACATCCTCATCCTGACAGCGGCGCAGGACTGAACGCGCGTCTTCTCCCACCCAGCAGATGTTTTTTTTTCCTTTTTTTATTTATTCTTTTTTTTTAATAAAGCCAAGCCCGGTGCTGTCAGGTCTGCTCACTCCTGGATCACACCGGCAGCAGAGGCAGTCCTCCGGGGTGATGTGGCCGAAAATGTGGCCGCTCCTGCGCGTCCGGTTCTCTGCTCCCCACCTACGGACGGAGCAGCATTCCCACACTGCTCCATGGATCGACCCGGGCTAAGTTTTTCTTCTGCCGGCTGTAGCCCCAGTTCAGTTTGGCGGAGACTCAGCCCCGCCCTGGACCGGAGACTCGTCTGTGGAGAAGGCGAGCCCCGTCAAGACCGCCGACCAATCGGTGCGCACACAGGGAGGCGCTGCTTCTCCCGGTTCTACCGGCGGTGACTAAGCGATATCCCCAACACAGAGCGCCCAAACCGGGGTGCAAGTCCACTTCCATTTACTGCGAGAAATCCCCGCTGATTAAGTGAATAATTAACGCGCTTAAATTGTGATGCATGTAAGAATAGTTTTATGATATGAGCGGGAGAAATATAATTAATTCATTTGATTGTGGGTTACTTTCAAAGACTGAAATAAACCTTTGTGAGGGAACATCATGTGAAAATCATCAACCATATAAGTATGAAATGCAGTTTTTTTTTAATCAAATGTATCAAGGTCTAATTTTCATGATTAGTTCGACTATAATTGGCTGATCATAGACTAGAGCACTGCCTACACACACCCCCACACTGTATGTGTAAATCTATTTTTTTTTTTTTTTTAATGGTTGTTAGTTGGTCTTTGCCATCGTCAGCCAGTTATTAGCACAAACCCGTTTGATCAATGCAGGCCCAATATGTGTTTTATGGCTTGTATGAGTAAGCAACCCATCTATCTTTATAGCATATAGGAAGATTCCAAAATAAAAGTCTCAGAGTCCATGATGATGCAACAAAGAAGGCAGTGAATCCATAGTTTGGGACAGAATTAGTCTTATTACGTTTGAAGTCCAATGCTTAATATTAATAATAATGCTTATTCCTGTTCTTAGTATTTATGAAACATTAATCTTTAGTACAGCCTGCAGAGGGACACTGCACCTGTTTTATTTATGAGCATAAAACCATATCAATACAACCATTGAATCTTGAATTAAAACTGTTCCTTCTTAAGCCCAGGCAATGCAACCAAAACCAAAACTAATTTTCATGAATGAACTTCACAGGAAAAATAAAACTCTCATGAGGTTTTCGGTATGCATCACAATCAGCAGACTGCAGGTGTGGCCACAGCTTTGACATGCATATTCAAATACATTTATTAATTCTAGGCTTACTTCTTGTATGTGGGGATTTTGTAACACAAATACTCATTTGTAATGACGTCTTGTAATCTACAATACCTCAAACTCATATTTCAGCTAGTCTAATGTGTCTGATTGTCTGAAGGTTAAATCAATAAATATAAATACAAGATTGTTGGTAAACACATTGTGTAAGAAAGTCATATGACTGTTACAAATGTAATATATAAAACATCTTGTTTTCCCCCCATTTTAGTCTGTTTTTAGACAAACCATGAAATGTTGCCGCATGACACAATGATGATCATGACATCACATGATGTCCACGATAAGTAGAGCAACCGTCCGTGAACCCTGTTAGTTTCAGTTGAATTATACACCCTATTGAAGAACGAGCAAAGAAGAAACTGATTGTGTAGTAATTATATAAATCTCCCATTTTTTCCCTCAAATCAGTGATCATTCACAAACTGGATATTATACAAGC
>JAOXYL010000045.1:7268889-7284470 GCA_028564955.1 Terapon puta
AGTGGCCTACTGGGACTCTCTGATTGATATACCATGAAGTTGAAGTCATTAATGGTGAAGTGTCCCCTGGGACAGAGGAGGGTTGAAGCTGGGGCAAAGGCAGCAATTAGGAAGCGACGTAGGACCTGTAGGAGCACTCAAGGCCCCCTGAAGGCCCATCAATCAGACACAGATAAAAGGATTGAGTGCAAGGGTAATGTTTAACCAAAAGGACACCATCAGACGGTCCATAAACAGTTTCCTCTTTCTTCAACCAGGCAGAGACGCGAAGGGGAGACCATCTTTTTCGTTTTAAGACCACAGAGGTTTTTTCTTCTTCGTAGATAACATGGCTTTCGACACTACAGAAATATTCAAAAAAGGCCAAACGCTGTTGGCTTTTTTGAAGGATGCTTTTATGGGTCTATTGATTTTACTATAAAAAGCAATTCCATCTGAATTGATGGCATTTTAGAGTTTTGTTTGCTCACAGGAAAGACATTTTAACCCGCCATGAAAAAGGATGTATTGTTAACTTAAGACTTTGTTTTGCAACCAGCACTGATCACACAATCAATATCTGGGTAAAGCTGAAGTCATAGAGTTAAAATAAATTGCATGTTGGTTTTCATTCAGTGACAGACTACATACTGTGCGTTACCGGCAAAAGGCAACCTGCTGCACTGTTGCAAAATACCACAGTCGAAAGAGGCTGTTAAAGAAATCAAGGGGGAAGAAAAGCTTTCGCTGAGTGGTCATGTTGAGCAGATTTATACTCCCCTGTTTCGGTGATAAGACCAGTGAGATCCTGCAGACAGCCCTTGCTCCCTTCCCCCCCAGTCTGACTCAACGGTTGTTCCCTCTGGGAGCCACAGGTGTGAGCCGAGACAAGGAAGCTGTTATCAGTGTAGACCAGGAAAGGTCAGGGAGATGGAGATTTTTTGTACAGACTCGATCAATAAACCAAACAGCTGAAGGGCTGAGTTTTTGTCTTTTAATCATCTTCTACAACGGCCCTCAAACGGTTATTGACGCTCTCATTTATGAAACCTCTATATAGTATAAAAAACTACTGCAGGTTTATTGACTGGACTTGGTAGGTTTTAAAAATAGATCCTGCACAGTTGTGTCTGTTTCTCAGCTTTAGAGGTAGAGACCAAAATCTCCGAACCCAGATCTCAACTTGGCTGATGCATCGCTAATTTTCTATAATGCAGAACAAACAGAACAGATTGTGGTCTGGACCAGTACAAAGAAAAACACAGACATACAGTAGACATGTGCATGTATGGTATTCACTATCCTGTGTTTATATACTTCTGTTAAACCTATGGGCATGAGATCCCAGATGTGGACAAAGACAAATCTGTTTCTGAATACGCATGTGTCTGTTGAGCAGGTGTGTGAACTGGGTCTCACATGTGATCCTCCTGCCTCCCTCTCCCAGTGAGGAGCGAGCCACCTGTGCAGCACACGCCACACCTCTGCAGCACACAAGAAAAGAGACTCATGAATCATTCACTGTCATCAATTAATAATTAATCCCGACAAACATTGAGGATACAGATGACTACCAGGTTCTGCCACTCATTGGCTGGTTAAGAGAATATGTTACTGCAAAATTGACTATGGTTAAAGATACTGCTGTGGGGATTTCTTGGAAGCTTTTTTAGAAAGAGAGAAAACATTAAAGAAAAGAAAACAATAAGAAAAATACATATTAAATCTGAAGCAACTTGTGGCTAAACACAAAAGCTCTTAAAATACCATTAAACTATCTTACATCAATAAAGCTCTTTGCTGCAACACCACAAAATAAAATGGGGACTGCTGACATTAACATCAGTTAAAAATATGATCATGTTGTGTAAGCAACACAAATTTAAACACAGTATAAACCAAGAGGTTATCTCAGCATCTCAAAGCTATGACACATTGCCTCAAACAGTTCGATGTGTTTATTTACATGCAGGAACATCAGTGATGTCCTTTTTTAAATTGTGACACTCGTATAAAAGGGATCCAACAGTAAAGTCTCACATGGTTATCATTGTGCTACTAAATTATCTGTTGAATTCAAGCCACACAGATGCAGGTGACTACTATTAAGAAATCAATCAAATGTTGATGTTTTGACTGTTCCAATTTACTCAGGGACATTTGGACTCATGGCACTGGCATTCATAAACATGGTGGGACAAAATAGTAATATTATTTTGGTAAATCCTATTTTAAGTCGAGTGATTCATATATTATTTTCATACTCCCAGATATAAACCAGATAGCAAGGCCAGGGTGTTGTGGTTTTAAAACTAAACACAGTATATGGATACATATTTATAGATTCATCAAAAGTAAAAGCAAATTGAGTCGATTCACTGTGTAACTTTTGATTTATATAAACCCCAGATAGTTCCTTTCCAAGCACTACATGACAATATGATATTATACCCAGCAGATCAATCTTTTTTCTTCATGGGATTCTCTGACTCATAGTGTAGTAAGATATTTTCAGTCTGCCTCCATTCTGCTCGTCCATCTGCACACACAGATGAGTCTCTGGCGTCCCTGCACAGCGTCACTATCACTGCGGTGACTGCTGGAGTTGAAAGTGATCCAGAATGCAACGCTACAGCCAAACTGTGGCTGCTAAGATTATCAGTGGCAGCAACAATGAAAGCTGCCCGGCCCAGACCGCACCATCACTGCTGACAGGCAGTGGAAATACAGTCAAAGCAAACAATGGTCCGGTTCGCCAGCCATGACAAAGTCAACAAGCCCTGCAAGGGTTGTTCTGCTGAACGTGCTCAGCAGATTTCTGTCTGGATCATATCCTGACTCAATAAGTCAATCCAGGTCTTTCAAAATTACTGTAGAACTGCTTCCATTAGATGTGCAATTGCTGTCTGGGAATAAGCAATACAAATAAATATTTGGCTTAACTTTCTCTTATGATTTTGAAATTTTACTCTCAAATGGTTTTTGCTGTTTTGCCAAAAAAAACAAAAAAAGCCACAGAGAGCGTGCAATGACATCCTATAACGTGCCAAGCAAATATTTAAACTGGGAATTTTTATGGCACTTTTTTATGTCACTGCTCTATATCAGCTTACCCATGATCCGATGATGTGTGCCCTTCACCTATTTCTGCAATGCCACACACACGTACACACACGCACACACACATATGGCTGCCACTTCACAAGTATGCTGCACTTTCTGGCACCTCTCCAAAGATCTGACTGACCGAATGGAGAGGCTTCTGTGGGAGGGGGGAGTTTTCTTAGCAATGTTGCTATCTGTGTTTCTATCTTTTCTTATTTTCAATGTATGAGACAAGGGGACATTTTTAAATAATCTGTATACAAGTGTAATATTTGTACTTTCAATAGTGTAAATAAGGAAGTTTCTTCCAGCCAAAGAGACCTTCTTTATAGTTAGACACGTGTTCATACTTACAGTGATATCTATTAACATCCACGTTTTCTCATTCCTTAACTCAACATTTAAGGATCTTTAACCTATTACAAATAGTTTGTGCACAGATTAAAATGCACTTAAAGAACAAAGCTGCTAAACATAAGAAAACTGAAAATGGCTGTAAAGATAAGCATTGTGGATCAACGTTATGTGTAAAGCTGCAGCAGAAGCGGAATGAATCAATGAGAAAATTTGGTTTCTGAAACGTGAGGAATAAAGCCATCTCTCTGTTGATACAGGCTGCACAAGCTATGCAGATAGAGAAGGTCAATCTCCAGCTGAAAATGCAGCCCACTATAGCTGGAAGGAGTATTTTCAACATAACGGGTGCAAAACGCTTGAAGATAAATCATTGCAAGATGCTTTACTTAAAGAAGCCACGGAAAGAGGAATCTCAACAAGCTATCCAGCAGGACATTAGCCTTTCTTAAAATAAACTTCCTGGCTTAATCATTAGTTAGTTTGGTAACTTGCAGCTAAATATATAAATGTAAAAACCATCTACTCAAAACACAACATCACTCCAAGTAGATGAAATACCTATACATTCACGCTCTATGGATTTAGTCATATAATCGGTCTATCCATCCATTCTTATATAAGCCAATGCATGCAGTCATGATCTTTAAGATCAGCACGGCGGTCCTAAACAAAAAGCACAGCAAACTTGTACTTCTCTGATAAAGTCATGGTCTGTGGCGTGGCACTATGTCACACACGGTTAGTCTTCCAGAAAAGCCACATGGGCCCCGCAATGCCTGGGGCCAAACTGGCGCCATCCACTTCCTGGGCACAGGCAGGCATGAGCACACCAGCTCTATTTATAACCTCTTATTAGAGTGGACTGTTTTCAAATGAGGCTGAAAAGATAAGACAGCAGCAGGAAAAAAAAAGGCCTCTAACCTCTCTGCAAACTAGGCTGTTGTGTGCAACAGGAAGAAGACTTTGGGAGAGAAGAAAACATGGGAAAGACCCTCATCTTCACATCCTGGACAGACCTCCTAAACACAGAAAACAGGAAACACAAATAATCAATAGTCAAACATGGATTTTACATTCATCAGCTCCAAGGGTGCGCTGCCCCTTTAAGAGATCCATCACAAACCTTTTACTTCCTGTTTGTTAGCGTTAGCATGATTCTGCTGTGAGATTTAAGTAAATAGTGGTGTAAACGGTGTAAAATATTTCAATACAAGTGTTGCTGACTTGTAAGAAATAAGCTAAAGGGGTTTCATTTAATGCGTTAAGGTTTCACGGTGAGGTTATGGCAGGGACAAAAAGAAAGATGCTCGCTTTGCCTTTAGCAGCAGCTGCACCTGAACATGCTGCAAGTAAACAGAAACTACAGAGGACCGTGCAGTGTGTTGAGACAGAAAGGAGCCATTATTTCTCCAACAAGCTCAGACTGGGAGAGGATTTCTTCAACCAGCCTTGCATCAGTTTGGCTAAAGCATTCCTGGGCAAGGTAGTGCAGCCACATCACCTTTAACTTTACATCCATGTATGTTGTTAAGATGATCCCTTGACGTCATAGTATAGTGTGAAGTGGATGTGCATGTGATAAAATGTTTGTCACTCACACAGTCTGTGCCAACCCCTTAATGTGTGTGTAGTGGGCAGCTTTATCTGAAAGGTATAGTTTGTGTTTTATTCAGGAGTTTCATTAAGTATCCTGCCAGTTCAGTCCTTGGTTGTGACACTTGAGAGGTTTTTAAGTGTCATCATAGTTTTTGTAGAGTCAAAGACCACAATAAAAAGCATCAAGATTACTCATCTTAAATGTGGAGCTGCAACTCAATGATGTTGTCTGTCTGAGTGTTAAATAAAATATGTTCCCAGAGCCATTGATCTCATTTCTAAATATCTGAATTTGTGGATCCATAACAAAGGCTAAAAAACACACAACTACACACAAATATCACATTTGCCAGTTTTTTTTTTTGTTTGTTTTGTTTTTGTTGTTTTTTTTGTATTTTGGCTGAATCAATAATTAAAATTCTCATCCATGAATCGTCTGTTGACTAAGCATAATGAAACTTAATCTCCTTCTTACCTCTGCAGGTGTTGGTCCGCAGGTGTGCAGATGGTGCCGAGCTGCGAGGGAGAATCGTGGAAACTGAGGCCTACCTTGGGGGGGAGGACAAAGCCTCACACTCAGCAGGAGGCAAACGCACCGAGAGGAACACAGCCATGTTCATGAAGCCTGGCACGATCTACGTATACCCAATCTATGGCATCTACCTCTGTATGAACGTGTCGAGTGAAGGTAAGAGCGTTACCAAGCAAAGGTCTTCATGAAGAGCTTTTTTTTTTTTTACCACCTTTTTGTGCACTGTTCAAGTGTTTATAATTAATATGCCTTCATATCTGTTAAGCTGTGTTTTCTGTCATCAGTGGTTAAAGGGCAAAAGGAAGGAAACCGGGTGGAGCCTTGCTGACTGATGCATATTGTGTGCGGATTTTCACAGGGGAGGGTGCTGCTGTGCTGCTGCGTTCCCTCGAGCCCCTGCAGGGTCAGCCCGTCATGAGGCAGCTGAGGGCAGCAAGACGCAAAGAGGGAGCCCGGGAACTAAAGGACAAAGAGCTCTGCAATGGGCCCTCAAAGCTGTGCCAGGCACTTGATATACCTCGCTGTTTTGACCGCCGAGACCTTGCCTCAGACCCAGAGGTGTGGCTGGAAAGGGACCCCAAGACAAATCCAGCAGAACCGCACCATATAGTATCGGCACCACGCGTTGGGATCGAGTCCCATGGGGAATGGGCCAAGAAGCCCTGGCGGTTTTACCTTCATGGGCACCCCTGTGTTAGTGTTGTGAATAAAGAAGCAGAGAGGCTGTCTCTGTCTGGAAATGTAATGAACGATTTAGGTCCCTCAGATGTGCAATCTGACACAGGACGGCAAAATGTCAAAAGGACTTAGCAGGAACTATCCTTGAAACTACTCTGCCATCTGGTCCCTGTGTGGCTGCCACTATTAAGGAAGCATAAAAACAGAAGAATTTTCACTTTGGGATACACTACTTTTTACACATATGAAATAATTGAATCATATTTTTATGATTTTGTAGTAGTGAGCAGTAAAATAACTTTCTGACTGGTTAAAAGTGTAATCTGTGTAAATTATACATAATGTTTCTCATCCATTTTGTAAACCGCTGCCTATTTCAACAGTGTATTCAGGGTACTGATGCAATGCTGCACCGGAGAGAAACAGATGAGAATTTAAGTCAGCTGGAGGAAGACACAATTTACCGGTGCCTATTGAAAAAAATATGTTCTGAATCAAACCTTTGCTCCTTCATGGGTCTTTTTTTGTTTAGTTCTTCCATCTGTGTTTTTTAATAAACATTCATACATGGGGAAAATCTCTCCTCAGTGATTTCGCAGATGTTTGGAACGCTCTGCCGCTCACAAAGCAAAAACAGGCCGTCTGATGTTTAGAGTCTTCCCTTTCTTGCCGTCTTTCTCTCCCCACCTCTGGGATTCCTGAGAAGAAGTAGCTGGAGGTCTGGAATGATCATTACTCAGCGTGCCCCTCCGTGGTCAAGCACAGGAGATCTAACACATCTGGGACAGATGAAGACGATCGAGTTAACCCTGCCCCCCACCCATTTTTCTAATATTCAGAGTAAGCACGTGAGGCTTTTCTATTATGTACAAAATAATTTAATGTTGTAAACAAACATTGGCTCAAAAGAGGAAAAACATTTTCTTTTCTTTTACATTTTGTAAATCTGCACACATTAATGCAATCATTGCGTCACTTCATTTTAAAACTACTATAGCAGTCAACTGCTCTCAAGCTGACATATTTTCCAGTTGGTGAGAGCCGATATCATCTCTGAGCCGCTACTCCATGGGTGACTGAAAGATTGAAATAATGGGATCTTCATGGTTGGTCACCACAAGGACACTGCGGAACTTGTCAAACAGCGTCTTGAGCTGCGAGCGCCTCATGTTCTCATTGTACATAATCTCTTCCAGGTGGTGATGTCCCCGGAAATAGTGGAGCAGCCTGGAAGCAGTCGACATAACAGGCAGAAAATATGGGTTGTTAGCTCCAGATTCACTGAATCGTTAGCTGTGTAAATTAACCGTGAGACAGGACTTTTTGCAGCTCTGATGACATTTTTCATTACTGTGCTGCAGGTAGCACACAAGATTACCGGATTGTTAAGATTTCTGTAGATTTCCTGTTTTCACCACACACACAACTAACAGCTGTCAAATGACTCTCCAGCCAATATTTTCCAATAAATTTCACAATACTCTGTGAATGCAATTATAATAATTATTTTCCAAACCAATGAACAAATATGTTCTTATTGCCGAAGAGCCATTAACAAAGATTTGTAACATTATAAGTCATTAAAATTGATCCCAGCTGTTAAGGCGGCTTTAGACAGTACGATAACAGCAATCATAAAAGCTTTTTTTCATGTCACACTGTGCACAATGGGTCCGATAAAATATTGGTCGCAATCAGTGTCATACTGTGCAATATCAATTTCAAGCATATCAGACTGTGCTATAAATGCGCAGAGTTGTAAATCTTTGTAAAACTGATTTTCTTATGCCTCCATCCTACTGGTTTGTGTGTGCAAACGTGTTGTTTCCCCTAAACAAACCAAATTAAGAGCCAGGCCAGTGTATTCTGCATCATTACACATCATATTTTGATGGGCTGGTGTATTGATATTAATCATAGCTACAGCTACATTAAGAGAATTTCATCTGATATCTCTCAGACTGCCAGAGTTTTCCCACAGGCTGTCTTGGCTTGCCAATTCTCCAAATTTACATCTTTAGTGCCTCACTACGATTTAGGAACACCACTTTTGCTTGTCAGCTGAAGATTTCACCACATTTTCCTCACGACTGTCAACTCTGTCACCCAAAATCACACAGTGTAATGGGAACTGACTGTCTAAAAGCAGAGAGCGATGGGGAGGTGAATAACATTTAATACACTACCAAAGCACAGACTATGCAGTGGGATTCTGCTATAGGCAAATTTAATTACCTGGCAAACATCCGCAGATCCTCTGGATTTTGTGCAGCAGGGATGTTAAGAATAACCTGCCTCTCATGCTCAGACAGGCTGGCGAGCAGTGTCTCTGTCATCCTCTTGTTGAGCGGAGAGTCTCCACCAGGCAGGAGCTCTGCACTGGAGTTGTCCATACTGGGACTGGTGAGGGTCATGTCATCACTGCTGGCTACACAGAGAGCAGAGAGATGATGATAGATTATCTGTTAGCCTGTCATACCTCTAAGAGCTGGGCAGAGGCGAGAGCTGAGTGACGACATACTTGGGGAACCAAAGCTCAAAGCGCTAGGAGTGCTGAGACTGCGGCCTCCTACTCGGGCAGCCAGTGGGGGGTCTTCATCCCTCAACCCGGGCTCATCCTCGCTGGGTGGTACCAACAAGCAGACATAAGTGTGCAACTGGATCAGCAGGCGGCGCTGGAGCATCCACACGACCATCTGGATCAGCTGGGCCTGGTCAGGAGCAGAAGCAGCACACAGCTGAGCACAGAATAAACACTGGACAAGAGGAGCCGAACACGGTCGAGACCCTGAACAGGTGAAATATGTTTTAAATCAGCCATGAGTACCAATCAAGCTCAAAATAGAGCCAAAAGAAAGAGCTACGGCTCTGATCTTGTTCTCATGAAAAATTGAGGCTGCAGACGCTCGAGCTTAAGTCCCTTTGCCATTTATAATTCATCACTGATGCTCAAGCAGCTCTTCCAAAACAAGATGGGTCAGAGGAGAACACCAGATGGTTCGGCTCTTACAACACAGAATGTAAATCTACATTAACAGCCCTGTATACACTAAGGATTTACCAGGAAACTGTCATTTCACTTTTGTTTGCGTTTGTATAAAAACGTGGTGTGTGTTAAAAATGAAATTTTCAAATTTTAAAAAAGTTTGTTTCTTTAAACAAGAAACATTCTTTTCATAACCACCGTTTTCTTCAGAATAAGTTCATTTAGTACAGTTTTTAGAGGGAAAAAAAGAAAAAAAAAACAGTCCCTGTCAGATTATGTCCATAAAAGGAAAATCACAATACAAAAGTTAAGTATATTTATACTGACAACCATGGAAACTGTATTACTTTTCCTGTGCAACAACATTTTATGAATTCACAGTAATTACTGGCTGATTTAAGGTACTTTAAACATGTATTGAGTGTGTGTATCTTTTCTAGTGCAGAGGTGTAAGATTATTTGCATTGTATTTGTTCTTGTACAGTGGTCCTACCTCCTGTGCAGGAGCTTCCAGGGGATTTCTGAACTCGGCCAGAGAGACAGGCAGTGAGAACTTGGCTAACATGGAGGGCAGATCGTGACCAGGAAACTGCTGGATGAACTGCTCAGCTAATGGTGAGTATCTGTCCAGATGGAATTGACAAATATTATTCTACAACTGAGAGCTTTTGACATTAATGCATTTTTTAAAATTAATTTAGCAAAATGTTGGAGGGGAAAGGCTATGACAAATGCTGGCAAAGCTCAAATCCGAATCTAATTTTAATAGCAAATTTGGGGTGTTTTAAAATTTACATGCTTTGGAAAACTGAATTGAACACCAAAGATGCATTTTTAAGATACATAAAGCACTGGCATGGATGGGTGTTCAGCAATATTATGGATCACTAGCTCTGCAGAAATCACACCACGAACACTCACAGGCAGATGTTGGCATGAGGAGACAGCATGTAGACGTTGTTCTCACACAGTGGGTAGATGATGATGGCTTTGCCCCAGTAAACCAAGTGAGCAGCAATTTGAAAGATCTGATGGGGTAAAATTATTTGCAAATAACATAAATGTAATGTGACTATTTTACGATCCAACAACAAAGTCATTTGCAACTAAAAACCAATTACAGAAAGAACTTACTGAACTACTGACTTTGGTAATCACTATTGCCTTTGAATATACATGCATTGTCCACTAGATGGCAGTAAGACACTACCAACACAGTAACCTCTCTGTAGCACTTTTTGCTCTTTTGTCAGTTTGTCATTTCTAATAGTTCTGTTCAAATGCAACACAAGGAACCATGGGCTTTATTCAAGTACAATAATTCATTTCACGAATTGAATTTATAGAAAAGCTTTCAAAATACAAAACAATCACAATTTCAGCAATTGCTGGGTAAGATTAATCTTGTATGCGGTTTTAAATATTTCATTTGTAATGAAAAGCTCCCACAAATTTTTAGATTAATGCCTTTTTCTTGGCATCTGGAGTCATAAAATTGAGTGGTGAGGCACCTGAAGTAAGGCCAGGTCAGCATCCTGTGCGAGCTGCTGCAGGTTTTTCACAGCTGAGCAGGTTTTGATGAGGCGCACCATCGCAGGCGAGCAGTCCAGGGGGAGCTGACTCAGCAGTGCCTTCTCACTCTCCAACAGCAGCAGGGCATGATAGGGTCTAAAGGAATAAAAGTACTCTGTAAAGCCTCTGATTAAATAGAAATCAAGCATGCCTCCTTGATAGAAACTAGGGGGAAATCAGCAGAATGCACAAAACAACTATGATTACCTCCAATTAATTAAAAATAAAACCTTTATTATGATTTCACAAATTAAATGTGCTCTCATTAATTTCAGCCTCATATAAGTTGCTCTTTTTCAAAGACAGATACAAAAAGGCACAATTTTGATGCAAGTATGCTGGAGTGACAATAGGTGGCAGTGCGGCACACAGAAAACTTCACGTGGATTCTTTGGATGCTTAAAATAGTAAGTCAACACTGAAGCTTCTTATCAGCTGTTACAGACACAAAACTCATTTACATAACAAACTGTTAGGGGACTGGAGAATTTAGGGAATTAAATGCAGTAAAAAAGATTATAAAATTAGAGTAAATGGCAGACAATCAAATTCTTTTCTGTCCCCGTGAGGTATTGTTAAATTTGTGAGTCCAAAAAAACATAATTAACAATGAACTAGTTAATAAATTTTAAATATTATTACATAGTAAATTAAGAGGCAGCAATTCATAATGTAATATCTGAACAGAATTTTAAATATTGCAAAAAAGGTCTTCATCTGTAGTAAGATTGTTTTTATGCTTTGAGAACACAGTGAGTATATCCCTTGTTAGTTTGGCTGGGGTGCTGCCAGAGGAGTCATTTTAAAAGTTTAAACTTGAATAAAACAGTGCAGAAGGGAGTGTCTGCCCTGTTTGATTTACTGTGAGCAAGTTACTTTTTTAAACTGCGAGTCAAATAAAATGCTGTATTTCCGAACAAGGCATGTAAAGTAAAAAACAAAAAACAAAATATTGTACATAATAAGTAAATAACACACCTTATAGCCTTCAGGCTGCGCTCTAATGCTTCTGGGGGGATATAGGTCCCCCCAATCCTGTGGATCTTGTGTGGTAAACAGAAGCTCACTTCGAGCCAGTTGTTAATATGTAGTCGCACCACACCAGTTGTACAAAGGCTGCAAAAATATAAATATTAGAGTCAGCTGTGTGGAGAAAGGGAGGAATAACTAAATTAAAATATCAATGTGTCACATCACACACCTGTCATAAGCCTCCTTCAGGTCCCTGGCCAGCTTACACTTGGGAAGAATTTGTCTAAATGGGGACTGGGGGCTTCCATCAGCTTAGATGAAGAAAAGCAGAAAACACTGTGAAAATATACTTTTAAATCTAAACTAAATAGCAAATAAAATTTAAATATGTCATCACAATGCAAGTGCACTGACAATTACAATCATTATATACAATGAACAGGATGATATTCTATGGGATGAGACAAATCAATAAATTAATATTAACTGCGACAAGTGTGCGTCTCACTCTCAGTCATGGTTGTAATCTCGTCCTGGACGGCCAGCATCAGTTTGGCCTCTCGGGTCAGGTACTGGCAGCGCCGCTCCTCGTGCTGCAGGGCAATCGCGATGCGGCGAGACAAGTTGTGCATGCAGCTGATGACGGACGGGTCGGCATTCGCCTACAGAAACCAAAGATGAAAATGAGACCATTTTTAAATTGTAATCTTGACAGAAATATCTTGTTAATATATAAAGACATAATTTATACACGGTACACAACGCATAACAATATAATGTACAAAAAATCTGTACACTACATTTAAAACATCAGGGCTTTAATTTGGAGCTAAATTAACATTTGTGCCCAACATTGTCAGCATATTAACGTCTACATATCTGCTTTTAATACTTAAATGACTTTTGAGCTCCATTTATGGAGGTAAAGCCCTTAACATTTGACACGCTAAATAAATAACGAATAAATACATAATAATAAATATTAACTATAATAACTTAAATATGTAGGATAAATACTTAGATATTTTAAAATTACACCTATACTAATTATATTATAGTATGTATAGTCTGTATAAGATATTACACCAAGCTTGCCTTTTTTATATTTTCAAAATGTTTAGTCACGGTCAGCTAACAGAGTTAACAGTAAACTCACTCAAAAATGTACTGTTTGTTTTTTTGGGGGGTTGTCTCATACGTGGAGCTGTATCACTATTATTATTATTATTATTGTTATACTAAGCCGTTTCCATTCTGTTTACCTCAGGTGTGTAAATGAGGGTGAACAAACATAAAATCTACACATGTACAAATTGGGGAGTGTATAAACTGAAAGGTTAAATCTTGTGAAATTTATCAGATATTAGAACATACACTGCCATATTTAAACAACCCAGTGGGTCAGTTGTGTTTATGGAAATTTCCAGGGTACAAATACCACAGTTGCTGGGCGGATATCATTTACAAAACATGACTAAGCAATTCGCCCCTCTCAGCTGTGCTGGATACCGTGACTCAGCATGGGCAGGGGGGGGACAGGCTGTGCCTTGTTGCTTAGCATGATTAAGCAAAGTAAAGTGGCCCCTCCTCCCTCTGAGTTCCCATGCTTTCACAGATAGAGTATACTGGAATATTATCGCTCACACACACCCCTCCCATTCACTGAACACAAAGATTAACAAACACAAAATCAACTTGTCACACCCACAGCCAGCTGACTTAATTGTGTCATAATTGAAAACATAAATATTAAATTAATTTGAAATGTTAATATCACAAATTTAAACACAAGTTAGATCAACCTATAGAAAGAAAGCAAATACAATTTCATATCAAAATGATAAAAACGTATTTTCGTACCCTTAGTGCAAACACCACATTAAATAAGATCATCGTGGGCATTTCTCTCTTCGGTGAAGGATCTGTTTTAGAAACCTGCACAAAACAAAACACATGTTTTTCATAAGATGCATAAAAGAAGAAGACATTCAGTCCTAAAATGTAATACAATACGAAAAACAGCTCTTTGATAGATCAACTTTTATCAAACCTGATTCAGCTCTGTAGTCATTTTAAACGTCATGTGCAGTAATAATAAACTGTTCCTATTATTTCCACAGAATTGTCATAGTATTATATGTTATTATAATTATATTATATATTATTATATTATATATTATTATTAGATATTATTAATTATATTACTGTATGCCATTATTTTATATGTTCTTGTCATGAAATGCCTTCCTCTTGGGAAATGACTCATCAAATTAAAAAACTGTCAGCAGGGGCAGTTGCTGGTTTTAAGAGTAATATGACACAGTTTAACACTTAAAAACATTTAGAGGGCCAAGCTGAAATGATAAATGTCTCCTTATTCTCCCCAAAGCCAGATGGCAAGATGCATGAGTATTACAAAATTAATATGAACAGAATTCAGGATTGCATTGTTCAACTTTTGATCGATACAGTTTACCAGCAACCACAAAATGCACATCACAAATGGCCGTACATCCAGATTAAAACTTTTTTTTTTACACAATGATTCAGAAAATTTATCACACTTTTATCCACATTTGGTTTCTCTTCCACATGAGGAAAAATGACAAAACATGCTGATTTTGAGCTACCTGACAAGAAAAAACAAAGCTAAACTTCCTCTCTACATTTGTATTTACGTCTTCAACGTGAGCCATTTTGTTCCTGACCTGAATGATGGGAGGATGCTGCAGGAGAGTTGGGTGACCCACAAATCGAACATTGTCTATCTTCAGTTCAAACTTCTTTCCACATATGTCAGATTTGGTGGCCAGGATGGTGGCGAGGATTATGTCGGAGAACCTAAAAGGAATAACAGACTCAGTGAGAAAGGTGTGCAGGGTGGGATGAGAGGTGACAGCACAGAAACAGCAGGGAGTGCGAGTACGCGAGTTTAAATTAGCTCTCTGTCTTTACATTTTCCCTGTCTACAAGAGGGTTTGCGTTAATCAGATGCATCTGCCTGTAATGTAATTCAACAATGAGAGTACAAATTAAAAAAGGCTTGTGTGGCTACTGGAGAGGAGGAAAGAGGAGGAGGCCTCCTGGCAGAAACAGTGAAGTCGCTGTGTGAATGAAGAACGTGAAAGACTCATGCTGGTTTGACTTAAGTAACTCATGCTGCAATCAAAGGGATAAAATCAAGGCGTTAACTTCCAGAAAATAAATTACACACACTGTAGACTTACCCCACCAACACAATTTGAAAACAAGGCGTCTTAGTTGCTTTGTCGTTGTCTGAATTTTGATTTTGTTTTGTAATGCAAAGTCTACATGCTACACGTAATACAATCAGTGTTGAATTATAGTTTTAAACTGGTGGAACGTCTTTGTTCAATAAAAGCATACAGAACAGAAGAAAACAAAACGTAAATCCCAAATTAAACAAAGCACTGATTCACTGGATCTGCTACTGATGATTTACAGGGATTTTTTTTTACTGAGATTAGGGTTGGGGATCCATAAAGGACACAAAATAGGAAAGAAGGGGGATAAAAAAAAAGACAGGGGTGATCTAAGCGAAGGAAAGGTGGTGTAGAATGATTTGGTCTTACCCTGCTACCAACTGTTCGTCAGTTAGTGGAGATTGTTCTCTGAAATGGGAATTGGGCCATAAAAAAGAAGAAAAAAAGCAAACAAAAAAAGAAAATGCAACACACAGTTGGGCTGAATGCATAAAATGGACATCAACACAACCCGAAACAAACATGTGATACTGTGATGTGAAAATGCTGGTCCGCATGTTGATTCAAGCAAATTACAGCC
>JAOXYL010000045.1:7308384-7321218 GCA_028564955.1 Terapon puta
TCTGAAAATGTTTGAGTGTGCACTTCAGATAAATGAATTTTTGTGGCGCTAAGTTTCACGTCAATGTGGTTGTTGTTAAAAAAAAAACACTCCTGGTGGATCATCCTGGTGAAACAAAGTGAATTGAATGAACACCTACTGCTCCTTGTTGACTGAAGGCATTGGGCTCCCCGAGGGCTTTCTGCAGGGTATGAAGAGAGGACATCAGGCTGTCGCTCAGCTCCAGTCTGAGACAGAAGAGGTGTCAAAATCAGTCACTGAGGCTCACACTGGGTGGCAGTACCACTACACCAGTGTTAACCATGTCTGTGCTTACCTGACTTGTTTGGCAGATACCGTGTCATTGGCGATGCTTTCGGCTGTTGACTCCGATTGGCTGGAGAGGACTGTTGTTTCTGAGTGGACAGTATAATCCTGCTTGGACATCTCAGTGGTTTTAGTGACACACACTGATGAAGAACAGGTAACTGAGGGCTTTATGGAGCTTTGTCCCGTTGTGGATTCAGTGCTTGATGATGTGGAGGTGATCTCCTGGGTGACGGTGTGCTTTTCTGACGACTTGTCGACAGTCTCTTTAGCGGCAGAATCATTTGCTGTGGGGTGGCTATCAGTGGCTGGTGGCTGTGAGGCACATTTTTGCAGAACAGTGTCCGTCGCTGGTGACCGGGGGGGTTTGACTGGCAGTCTTGGCTGGCTTTCTACAGTTGCGCACTGGTTGGGACTCTGCTGTGAGTCAGGAATGATGGCTGGTTGGTTGACGGCAGTCTGTTGAGGTACACTATTGCTTTCTGCAGGCTGGGGAGCCTTGCTGTGGGTTATTTGCTGGTGCTGGACCGTCGACTCTGGTAGTTTTTCCCTGGCTTCGTGATATTCGCTGGAGTCACTGCCCTCATCTGAGCTCTCGCTGCTGCTATCGTCTGATGATGTGGACTCGTAACTATGAGAGAAGAACACATTTCACTGTCACTATAAATAAGCAGGCAATACAAACATATTTCTACTTTATGACTGACAGTATAGCTGCCAATATAGAGGATGTAAAACGCTGAATGGTGATCTGTGGTGATTGACACTAACCCTCCATTGACTCCAATGAACTGCAGGTTTTTCTTTGTGGAGGGAGATCCAGGTTCACCTTCTGCTTTCCGCTTCATGATGGACCTCAAAGAGGACTGGGGTGACGAGGCTGGAAGAGATACCAGTGATCATAATTAATGTAGGAGCATAATGTGATTAAAATCTTCGTCAAGGGGTGTTAACAGACCTCAGTCTAGTTACCTGTTTTAGGGCCTTCTTGTGACTGGGCAGTCTCTGTGGATGTGTGAAGGTGTGTTTCTCCATCTTTTGATTGCAACAAACCAATCTGATTAGCAGCCGTGCCTACAGCGATGACAGGATTAGCTACAGGTACAGAAGTGGACAACTCGCTCTTTAGGACGTCGCGCACCTGCTTGGAGCTGACAGCAATGGGCAACTCAAGTGGAGCATCTGTGGGACAGAAAGAGGACTTAAACTTTTCAGCACTTACCATTCCAACATTTTATGCTATGTTATGTTATTCTTATGAAAAAAAAATGATGATAACTTTATTCAAGAATCCATAGTTTCAACTTGTTAAATTTTACTGTCATAAAGGTGCTAACTGAGCTATGTGGTATGTTTAAAGGTTGCAGTGATACACAAATTCTGACCTTCAGCTTGTTCTCTGTGGTGGCCCTCCACGACACCATCAGCCTGTTGAAGGGAGGAGGGGGAGCTGCAGGTCTCTGCTCGGAGCAAAGTGCCCACCTCCACCACAGTAGGCTGCTCCAGTGTATACACCTGGATTCCCACAGTTCTCTGTTCCCTCTGTTGGGGCAGCTGTGTGAAGCTGACCAGAGTATGCAGGCTGCAGCCTTGTGGTTCCTGCCAGCCCATGCTGGTAGCCATGACTGGGTGCTCTGCTTGGGGGGCCTTCTGGGCTGCTGCAGACTGCTGCTGTGCAGCCTGCAGCTCCTGCATCGTCCTCTTTAGCTGGCCCTCAAGCTGACCCACTTGATTTCTAAGAGCCTCCGTCTCTGGCAGGAGCCCAAGATCCTCTTCCCGCACCCCAACTCCCACTTGACGACTGCTCCTTGAGTCCTCTGGTCCCACTCCAATGGTTCGCACTTCCCGCTTTGCATCTGGTCGTGCTCCACCCACAATCACTGTGTCCTCAATCTCACACCCTGAGTCCTGTTTAGAGCCCTCAGGTGTGGTGGGAGACAGCGGCCCTGCTGGCTTGTTGCTGCTCTTAGCTCCAGTGCTCCCCTCTTCTTCAGGGATGTCGATGTAGAGCTCTCCTCGAGGACGAGCTCTGTTGAAACCCAGAGTATGGCCCAGAAACTTCTGGCTCTTCAGCTGGACGCTGAGCTGCCGCTTCTCCTCCTGCAGCACAGAGATTTTGACCTGCAGCACAGGGATGGTCTTCACCTGCTCCTCCAGCTCCCTTATCTTCCTGAGGGCGGAAGCCATCTGCTCCCGGACATGCTGCAGGTGTGCTGGTGTTGGGGTCACTGGGGTGGAAAGGCCAGAACTCATTGGGGTGAAGGAGCCGCCTCCACCCTGGGCTCGGTTGAAGCTGTGTGCACTGCTGAGAGAGGTGTTAGAGCCTGCTACGCTGCTGTGCATGCTGCCAAGGTTGGAGAATCTCCGCACTTCTTTCTCCTCCTCCAGCTTCCTGCGTGCATCCATCAGGGTCTTCTCCACCCGGGCAGTGCTGAAGCTGGGCCTCTGTGACGTGTGGTAGCCGGGGGCACAGTAGGAGAAGGACGAGTGCCGGCTGTCCATGCTGGTGTTGGAGCACAGAGACTCTGTGGAGGTCCACCAGGAGCCGGCGTAGCCATAGCCACGGGGCAGGGAGCCATAGCGCGGCCGGCGTTGGATAGGCACCTTCTTGATAGTGTTTCCCTTTTCTATGTCGTTGACATATTTCAGGAAGTCTAGGTCCAGACGGTAGCCATAGGGGGTCTCTACTGAGTAGGGTGCCTCCTGTTCTTTGGCGTGCAGGGAGGGGGGAACAGGCGGGTTGAGTTTCCCTGAGGGGGAAGGAAATCAACTTTAAACAAACGGAAATCTGCGTCTAATCTTGGGCTCAGACTTTAGAAAATAGTATTAACTTTGGACTACTGTGTATTTATGCATGTACTCTGAAACAATTACCAAATTAGGTACAAAGTGGAATAGCAGAGCAACTATAACCTGACCTTGTCAAGTGCCTGGATAATGCACCTGCTAAATGACTTCAGAGTTGCCTGATAATTTAAACCCTGATAAAAATAAGCTTTCATCTTAAAATAACATAATTACTAAAAGGACTAATACAAGTAAAAACAAACAGAAGCTGTACCTGGGAAGCTGGGGTCCATATGCAGCACCTGGGCCATGATGAGCCTGTGGCAGCTCTTCAAACCGTCACCCACTAACTCTCACCTGTGGACGGACACATGTTGAATTTAAAAATTAGCATGTGACATATTTTTTTTAAAAGAGAACAAGAGATATTTTTCGGGCAGTTACAACAACACATTGGTTAATGTAATAATTTATGTCCTACAGTCAAGACAGGTGTTTATATGAACATCTTATACATTTATTAGATAGATGTGAGTACTCCATTACATATTGTTTGCCTTCCGGCAATAAAATATTGCTCTTTTTGACCACATTGTTCTTTTGTGTTATGGCCAGAAATAGTTTTACTGCTTCTCCTGCCCCCTCTTTCTAATTTTATCCGTCCATTTTTTTTTCAGAGCATAGTGGGTCACAGTCGATTGTGTATTTGTTTCTGTTCTGAGCATTCGGAGTAGAGGAGTTACAGGGGAAAGTTTCCTGGCAGCAGAGTGCAGGACAGAGGTCTGAGACTGCCAGTTACAACCTTATTAGGAATCATCTGTGCACGCTAACTTCGCCGCTCAATTTAGGGTTTACAGACACTCTCTCCTCTTTCTCTTCCTCACTTTCTCCACATCTTCCCCCTCCCGTTTCTTCTGTATTTGTCCTCTTTTTTACGTTCTTCTGCTGCTTTCTTGCCCTCTAAGCGTCAGCTGATGATCAGGAGGTTTCAGCTGCTCACTGTCTCACTCTCTCTCGTTCCCTCCACATTCACTAGCCCATGACTTCAACACAGAAAGCATGGTAAATTGCACAGAACTTCAATGCATTTTTGATAGCAGGGGTAATGCTTTTTGACTCTTTGCAAACATAAGATTGGGCTTTTTCCTCCCAAAGACAGCAACGTGGTTCCAGCACAAAGAGCCAAAAAACACCAATGCCTCTGAGTTTTTATCTGCTTGGAAAAGATTAACTTTCTAGGTCATCACTTTTGTGGGAACTGGGGATGTAATGCTTAAGCCATCCGCAGCATTAGCCAGTTGAACAGTGTTATATTACTTTAAGGGGCTAAGATCAGAAGTTTGGACTGCAAACCTCCTCTTTGTTTTTTTGGGCAAACTCACTTCACTTTAAAGCTGGATTTCTGTTTTCTTCAGGAAGAAATGAATCTCTCTTCTCTAAGTCGAGCTCTTTCTCTCGGTCTCTTGCGTGCTATCTTGTGACCCTACACTGTGCTTGCTCGTTTGTGAAAAGTAGGGCACTTGGAAACACTGACTAAATTGACTTGGTATTTTGTAGTCCTGTAGTCGGTCTTGGTGCGATTCCCCTTATCTGTCCCCCTTCATCACCCTCTCATACCATGACTGCTACACACTGTGAGGGATGGAAACACTGTTCGCATGTACATGCGAACCCATTTTTAACACTGAGAGAATTAAAAGTACTCGTCACCCCACTGTGATAAGAAATCATTATAAATAAACTATAAATAAATATATTTGCAATGAGTTGAGAAATTCATCAGATGTCCTAGATGTTGATTTAAAATACTTCCTCATGTGGGATTTGTAGAGGAACAAAGGGCCGCAATCTTTTTTGTAAAAATGCTTTAACTGATCTGGAATCATTTCATGAAATGTTCTGCGTGTCTGTTTATCTCCAGTGTGGGGCTCAGAGTGTCAGATTGATTATGTGCTGCATGTTGTACAGTGCGGTCTGGCTTTGACTTCATGTGTGAGAAAGTGAGAACGGAGCAGACAGAAAGGGAGCGGTTGGGAGAGGCATGTGTGTGTGTGTGTGTGTGAGAAACTGAGTGTTGAGTGTGTACAGGAGGGTGGAGGACAGCGCTGACAGGGGACAGTCGAGGAGATATAATTAGAATCTGCAGTTTAGCAACCAAACATCCCAGGCCAAGCGGACGAGACGGCTGACATCGTCCACTTGACTCCTCTCCCGGGGATGACGTTTTCTACTCCCTCAAATCCTTTCGACGCAGAAAACTCAAACATTATTCTCTGCTTCAAACGTCTCTTCGCTTATTGCTTCCCCGGGCGCCATTCCTCCCACATCACCCCCTAAAAAACGCTCACTCCACCAGGCCTCCACATCTGCTTCTCTGACGGGGGCTTATAGGGTGTTTCAGATGTGTTAGCATGTGTGTACACACTCCCCCAAAATGTGTGTGTGTGTGTCTGGGGTGGAGTGGTTGACCTTCCTCCCTCTCACCCCCTCTCAAACAGAGTTCCTTTGAGATGACATCTGAACAGAAACCAGTGTGCGCCCTTCTCCAGCAGCACGCTGCCATTCTTCAGACAACTTTAGCCAGTTTTATCCAGGACAAATGCTTTGCCTCCATTAGCTCCCCCCACCTCCCTATACAGCTGCATACCATACTAACGGAAGTTAACATCGCCTGGTCTACTCCCTCCATTCCCTGCTTTTAAGATTAAGACAACCCTCGGGGGGTAAGATGCAGGTCATCCAGCACAAATTACATGTCTGTGGTATGTCCTGTATGATGTCCTGTGAATAACTACATTATACTGCAGCTTCTTCGAGTTCTCAGGGCAAGCTTTTGAACATGCAAGGCAGCTTCAGGTTTATACATTTACAAGCAAACTCTCGCATGCTGGTGCCTGGGAGGATTAGAAGCTGGATTTGATTTACACCGTGTATATAGATTCTTGTGCCTTTGGTGTGTCAGATGATTGAGACCACCCTGAAAAGTCATTTAAATTGCAAGGCCTCATTTCGAGGTCAGCTCTCCCAAGTTTATCAAACTCATTGCTTCCATTCATTGAGTCACCTTATTATTATTGCCATTACAAAGGATTAGACCTCAGTATTGCTAAGTCAGAAATACCGTGCTTCCCACCACTGAGAGAAGATTTTTATGGATTTTTCCACTGCCTTACTGACTTTCGCAGCCTTTGGTGATTACTATTCGGCCCAAACTCAGGAATGGTTTGTGAATTAGGAAAAGAGGGATTTATTTTCCGCTTCATACCAGCTGCTTGCGCTGCGAGGACGGGATCTCTCCTCCCCAGGCTCCTTGCTTTCCCTTCCTTTCCTTGCACTCTCACAGTCAGCACCTGTGGGGAACGTAATAAAAGGAAATTTGAACTTTGACAATCGTGGCTTTGATTGTAATCCAGTTTGTAGCACAGAAAAATGTAGCGCAGATGAAAATTTTAAAAAGAACATATGCAAGTTGTCATCTGGGGACAAGAGTAAAACGTCATTAAAAGGTGTGTAGCTCTGTTGACACAGAGATAATAGCAGACTTATGACAGGTTACAAAAGAGTGGTCGCCGCAAGACTGTAAACACAGGTTGCAAAGCCAGAAAAAACATTCCAAAACATTCCAGTGGTTTTGACTGACATGCTGGATGTGAACAATATACCCCCATGAAATGGCAATCGCTCTCTGACCTCTTTGTAGTGCAGCCTGATCCACGCATAGCAGCCTTCCTCCCCTCACAGCTTTCGAGAAACACTTTCCCCCCCACCCCATTCCTCTCTCCAATTCAAGGCTCTCTAATCAATTCAAGGCTGGGAGCCTCTCTGCCATGTGATTGGGCAATGTTTTCTGCTTTCTTGCCTCTGTGACTAACACTCCCAAATCCACTGGCGCACACACACACACACGCCCTCCAGTTTTTGTGGGAACAGCAGCGATTTGCTCACATCACCTTTAAAGACTTCGAACCAGACGGGTCTCGTGAACTTTTTAGAAAGTTCCCATCCTGGACAACAGACTTAAAGCGTGCCCCGTAACTTCTGCGAGCGTGTCCACCCGATAAGCAGCATGACTGTGTCTGCTGATTCTCATACTTCGGCTTCGACTTAGTGTGGTCGACATTTTGTCGGAGGGTCTCGCGGCACAATAATCGCTGATGGGTGACCTTTGCATAATATCATAACAAGACCTGCTGTTGTTCCCTCCATTGTTTCATATTGCTGTCATGCCCATACCACAGAGGGTGGAGGGGTTGGGGGAGAAACGGACCTTTTAGACTGGAGCGACAGCCAAATCACAAAGAGCCATTCATTCAGCCTGTAGTTCCACAGCTGGTTCTAATATAAAGCAAGGAGGGGCATCTCAGAGAGAGAGAGGCAGGGAGAAACAGTGTGTATATGAGTGTGTGGCGAGGAAATTTGCCTCAAAACAAACAAACAGTCGACGAAGAGCTGTTATGGACCCGCACACTGACAGACACTGGAAAACCCGCAGGGCAGGACCAAGTGACTGATGTGAAAAATGACTAGCTATCTGCACCGCTAATTATGTACGATAACACAATATTATGAATGCATCCCTTCCTGATTGTGAAGACCTATATGTCAATGCCACAAACGACTGCCCAGGGACAAGATTAAAGACAGTGAACTGTGTGGTGTTGCAGATGGCAAATAGTTGTGTAAGACAAAATACCAAACTTTACAGGAGACAACTTGAACTCCCATCGACTCCCACACAGCGCAGATGAAAACACACACACATCCCCCAACACACCAACATCGACTGAGGACTGAAGACTCCCACAGATGAACAAACACAGCTGTAGCTTTTAAGCTGATTTATGCAGGTAAGGGCACCGACGATGCGAACGCCGAGTGATTTAGCTGTTTTTAATTCATCTGTTTTTATGAAGATTAATCTGACGGTGCAATGATAAATTTCTGATTTACTATCCACCGCAAACAGGTAGCAATATTTTGACAGCAAATGACAAAATGCACCCTTTCCTCATGTCAGAGTTCACTGCTCTGCCACTATAATCGTGCTAAGCTGATTCATATGACAAAACAGACGTGCCATTTGGTGCAGCGGTCTGAGGTCCGAAGAAGAAAGGGTTACAGGAAAGGGAGCTCCATCTCAATATTCCCAAAGGATCAAGAAACAACCCAGTCACTTCCTCCCAGCTCAGGAGAAAGAGTAACAAGGAGGAGAGCGTAAACGAGAAAGGGAAAAAAAAAGGGAGCAGGGGTGAAAAAAAAAGGGGGTGAGCAGTACAGTATGTGAGGGAGGGTGGGATAGAAAGAGTGGGAATGTGAAAGAAAGGCAGACCTGTGAGAGGAGGAGGGGGGGAAGAGAAACGCGGCTGAGAGTTTTAGATGGAAACTTCTCGAATGAGAAGACCATGACTGCTCTCAGATTTGGACTCCACCAGTATGAATCACTGCGAGCTGCTGCTGCTGCTGACACCAGAATGTAGTCTGCTGCTGTCGACGCAGGAAGAACATCAGACAGATCACATCGAGGGCTGCAAGAACTCCTCACAATGAGTGAAAAAAAAGTTTCAAAGGACCTTTTCTCATAATCTTCAATGGCTCCGCCTAGAAGATTACCATCATTTGTGCATTCCACCCTCCTAAAAATAGTCGACAATAGAGAATCCCTACAAGAAGCTGCACTTTGTCTAACCAAATACAACTAATTGTTGTTCAAAGGGTTTTTTTTGTTTTTTTCCTCAGGGTAACAGGCCACAGAGACATATATATATATAGACATGCTGAAGAGTTTTAATTGTTACATAAAGATCACAGGAGACACGGTTGTTGACCTATCTACTAAGACTTCTTTGTCCTCCTCCTTCTCTTCTGCAGCACAGATGGCTTCATTCAGCCAACTGGTTCTGAATGAATAATAAATCAGTCAAAAAAAACACAACAAATCTTTCTCCTGTACAGCTAAAGAACGCTAAACGTAGAAGCAACAACAACCAGTTGTTGCCAGGCGTGATGTGGCTGGATGGCGTACGTCACCGTTTGACAGACGGGGCCTTCAACATGCGTAACGGGGCCAGATGATCTCATATCAACATGGTAACACACTGTGCTCTTATGCGGCTGGCGGATGTGTGGTTTTTGACTAATTTGGGCTTTAAGCTCAGGACAGTGAAATCATAACCCAGTGGGACATCCCCTCCTCTGCCCTTTAACAAAAAGCCCTGTTTTTTACATTAAGGAGTGGTGGTATGGAGGAGCAGACGGCGCTGGGCTGAGCAGTCTGCTGCTGGCGCGAGTACGGCCAAGGGGAGGAGCCGGCCAGCTCCCATTACTCCTGGAACAGGAGCAGAGTAAACACCCGCCAGTCTGCCATTGGTCATTGTGCTGACCTCCAACAGGAAACTGAGCAAGGGTGGGGCTCAGCGGCAAGGAGCGGCACTGGGGAAAAAAAAAAGAAAGACAAAAAAAAAAGGCATTTGGGAGAAAATTCCTGTGCAGTTGTGGAGGTGGGGATTAAGAATGATGCCGAGCAGGGAGGCCAGAGAGCTGCAGTGTTTTGAAGAAACTGTGGGGGTCTGGAAGGGAGGAAGACGAAGACCAGACGGCAGTGAGACGGGTGGTGGGAGCCGGTCAGAGCGCTGCTGGGGTTAAACGCTCAGGCCAGCGCGTGTTGTGGTACTGAGCGGATGGCACAGCAGAGCAGAGGAAGTAATCTTTCTGCAGCGCTGATGTAGTTAAGTGGCTCCCTCTCAGGGATTGTATCAATTACTTCCTGATTCAATGAGAGCTGCTGATCAAAAGACTCAGTGGACATAAAGACAACGGGCCCGGAAACATCCATAACACTTACGTGCTTCACTGGACAGAAAAGTCCATCTTGCTTTTCTGAGTGATTAGTGTATTAAAGGAGATCAAGTCAGATTATTCAAGTGGATAATGAATTACTGTCCCCAGTACCTCAAAATCCAGATTAGACCAAATGTTCACTGAAAACATCACTATAATCAGCCACAACCAATGTGGTTAAGTAGGCTGATAACACACTGCAATAATCTGATGTGCGTTTATCCTTCCTTTATAGAGTACTAAAAACTTTTTATTATCATACACCTCATAAACAACAATGGCAATAGTGTGAAAAACATTCATAGACTGCTTAGGGTGGTAGAAAATATGAAAAATGACAGAAGCTTTAGGTTTCTGCAAATTATCCTCTGATATAAATGGGGTATGTGAAGACACAATAATAAGAAAACAACAACTTGACTGCATGATGAATGTTGACATTATAGATCCTCATATCGCCAGCTGTCCTGCTTTGAAGTGATGAAAATGATGATCAATGCTGTGCATTGTTTTAAATCCAGATAATTAATCACGTAGTAAATCTGTATGGGATAGCTAATCAGTGGTAGCCCCTAGACGGTGACAGACAGTCTAAGACAGACTCAGGGTGTAATTTCATTAGCCCAGCTAAACCATTTAAATGCCCAGCGTGTGGCCCAGTGTGCAAATGGGGTTTATAACCCTGAATTCCACCACTGCACCCCTGGGTCCAAATGCTGTAATGAGACAATCACATTCCTTCTTGGTAAAAAAACAAAAAAAATTGCTGAAGGAAACTCCAGCTGCTGACAACCTGACTAGAGATTCCTGAACAGCAGAGTGGGGGACTCCCAGGGGTCTCTGATGGGATTCCAGGGGTCCCCAGACGGCCGAGGAAGAGTCAGTTTTCACTGTTAATACACTCAGTAGATCTCAAAACAGTGAGGCCAATAAAAGAGGCCCGCAGCAAACTTTATAACAAAGGTTGTAATGTGAGTTTTTCATTTAAACTGTCATCTTGTCCAGTCAGTTCACAACATTACCGCCACATCAAACTACATATCCGACTGAACGCTGGAGCCACAAACCACCGGCCTGCCCAAGTAACGGCACAACGGACGGGACAGAGCCCATCTGAGTGCCACGCAGCTGCTACAATCTTTGGCTCCTCGGCGGTAGGTGATTTAATGCAGCCAGCCACCCATTACACAACAGCGGGACAGTGGCGTATTGTACGATGCAGTGTAACAGGCTGATGACTACACCCCCACATCCTGCCAACTTCTGTATGTCCTTCTTGAAAATAACATCTGATGTGTTTACTGATGAGTCGAGCACATATACCACAAGACATCCTGTCACACGAGTTGACTAGTAAACAAACACTTCTCCATATTAAGATAAAACAATTACGCATTCAGGGGGAAATATGAATGCATGCCCCTTGTCTAATTAGATCACTAGATCATTAGACCACAAATTGGTTTATCATATAAACAAGGGTTTTTCTCATCATCTTAAAGCAAAAATGCGGCCTTGCAGTGTTTCAGGTTGCTTTGCCCCTCACCCTGCCCGGCTAACACACAACAACTCCATCAGTGGCCGTCCACCTTCTGAAAATATAAAGTGACCACTGACCGGCTACAGGCAGCGAGGAGAGCAAGTCTTAGGGCAAGGCGCGGCAACGAAAAAGCTGATGAACATCTGGAAGTAATGAAAACTTGCAGAATGCACGGACCCACCCTCTCCCCCGTGAGTCTGTATAGTCTTTGCTGAGCTTTTCCAATTTAGCTTTTTTTTCTTTTTGAATGAAAATGGTGAGAGTGTTGCAACAGAGCATGTGGGGTTATGTGTGTGTGTGTGTGTGTGTTGTTGGGGGGGGGTTCATAATGTAGGGCAAAAAGAAACAAACAAGTGTGCTGCTGATTCAGAAATGACATGAAGAAGAGAGGAGGGTGGAGATTTGACAATGCAACACACTGTCATCTGCACGACTGAAACTCCTGCTTTTTAATCCAAGAAAAAAAAATGAACACACATGAAATCCTCCTTATGTGAAAGTAACAATACAGACAGTGCGGAGAAATGAACGGGGGAAGGTGGAAACACATTTTCATATCAAGTAAGTAAGCCCAGTGAAACACGGGGTCCTTGCAAAGTCCGAATCCAGTCTGAGACGCTCACTTTTAGTTGGTAGATAATAATCATTCTGACATTGTGGAGGTTTGCCGTTGAAGACGCTCCTCGTGCAGATGATGCTCTCAACATAAAGGCACGCGCCGGAGGAGCGGCGCCCTCAAAGCTGGACAAACCCCGACGAGAAATTAGAAACCATTATCAGCCAGAAAAGGGAGAAATTAATGGGAGCATGCACGGAGGTTTTTTAAAATCATTTTTAAGGAGGATAAAGGACCCGTTACTTCGGAGGGAGAGCGCCGGGAGAGGCGGAGATGGGCAGGAACCGACGCTTCACAAAAGAAGTCACACTCGCAAAGAAGGCGGCTCGTTGTTAAGAAAAACAATAGAAATACAGTGAGACAAAGACAGGCTGCAAAGACAGAGAGAAAGAGGAGGAAAGGGAACTTATTTGCCGTTCTTACCTGCCCTCCGGAGGGGGAATGAAAAGCCTCTCCGCCTCTCGGCCCCGGGAGCGCTCACTGACAGAGAGACAAAAACACCGCAGCCGAGATGCTCCGCGCCGCCTCCCGCTGCTCTTAAAGGGCCCGCAGCCTCCGGGCCGAGCGGGGGCACCTCCGCCGGCCCTGCAGGGGTCACCAGGCAACCTCACAGATCCCCACCCGCCTCCAGAGATAAGGGCTTCATCGTCATCCAAGGACATCCGAACGCCTCAGTGGGCCAAGGATCTCTAAGGATCTGCGTCCCCTTTGTGGAGACCTCTCAGACTTCAGTAAAAAAAAAAAAAAA